>CAUYQG010264364.1:0-12853 GCA_963574415.1 Tarsius wallacei
CATCTCTACAATAAATACAAAAACTAGCTGGGTGTGGTAGGGCGCACCTGTAGTTCCAGCTACTTGGAAGGCTGAGGCGGAAGGATCGCCAGAGCCCAGCAGGTCGAGGCTGCGGTGGCCGGGAGCGGCCACTGCACTCCAGTCTGGGTGACAGTGAGACTCCAACTCAAAAAAACCCCCAAAAAACAAAAAAACAAAACAGTGTGTGCCTTCTATTTGCCAGATATGATGATCCCAAGGCCCAGGGGCACAGAACTGAAGAAAACAGTCCCTGCCCTCAAGCAGTTCACACCTAATGAAATACAGATTTGTAAAGAGTTGATGTGGCCTGGCAAGGTGGCTCACGCTTGTAATCCCAGCACGCCAGTCACTACAATAACCCCTCCTCCCAAAAAAAAAATTAGCTTGGCATGGTGATGCATGCCTGTGGTTCCAGTCACTCGGGAGACTGAGCTGGAAGGATCACCTGAGCCCAGTAGGTTAAGACTGCGGTAGCTGCCTGGGCAACAGAGTGAGACTCAGACTCAAAAACAAACAAACAAACAAACAAATAAATAAATGAGTTTATGTGGGAGTGAATGGGAAAACGGGAAGTAGGGACTGTCCAATAGAACACTCTTTCAAGAAACTTGGCCACGAAAAGAAGGAGTGGGCCAGGAGTGGGCCACGCCTGTGATCCCAGCACTTTGGGAGGCCGAGGTGAGAGGATTGCCTGAGCCCACGGGTTCGAGACCAGCCTGGGAAGCTTAGTGAGACCTTATTGCTATAATAAACTAAAAAATTATCTGGGCGTGGTGGCACGCGCCTGCAGTTCTAGCTACTTGGAAGACTGAGACGGAAGAATTACCTGAGTCCAGCAGTTTGAGGCTGCAGTGGCCATGAGCGTGCCACTGCCCTCCAACCTGGGTGACAGACTGAGACTCCGACTCAAAAAAAAAAAAAAAGAAAAGAAGGAGCAAGGTGGGAACTAGACAGAGTGAACCCAGAATCAGAGAAAGCCTCTAGGAGGTGAAAAAAGAGTGAATAGTTGGAGGCTTTGGAGCAAGAGTGAGATATTTATGAGGACCAAGTCATAGAGGACAGAGGAGGGGATGAGGTCCTGAGCCCAGGGAGAATTACACTCCCCTACAAGGGTATCGGGTAGTAGAAGGAGCAAAGTGCTGGGGCCTCTCCCCTCTTGTTAGCCTTCATTCTTTTCTGTTGAGTAGGAAGTGAGTTTGTTGGCAGAGAAGTGATGGCTTGACGTGGTCGCTTCAGGAAATGGAAGAGACCACACTGGAGAATGAAGAAGGATCAGGCAGCATGAGAGTGTGGAGTAACCCATCTATGTGGATGGAAATTTTTTTTTTTTTTTGAGACAGGGTTTCACTCTGTCACCCAGACTGGAGTCCAGTGGCACAATCACAGCTCACTGCAATCTCGACCTCCTGAGCTCAGGGGATCCTCCTACCTTAGCCTCCCGAGTAGCTGGGATTTACAAGCATGTGCCACCACACCTGGCTAGTTTTTTTGGGGTTTTTTTTGTAGAAACAGGGGTCTTGTTTTGTTGTCCAAGCTGGTCTTGAACTTCTGGCCTCAAACGATCCTCCCGCCTGGGCCTTCCAAAGTGCTGAGATCACAGGCGTGAGCCACCACACCCAGGCACTGGATAACTTTTTGCAGCTGTGCTCAATAGTCAGGGTCAGAGAAGGCCCAGATGGGAAGGGTTGATGCAAGATTGAGATTATTTTAGAAGGTTGTGATGGAAAAAGCAAATCAAGATGTTGACCACAGAGGGGTTGAGGGGACAAGCAGTGGTATCCAGGTTGAACAGGGAAAAAAATAAAGGCAAGGGGACAATGGGTTAGGGCATCTTGGAAGGGTCAAAGGATGGACATCCTGATGAACACCAAGAGCAGGGGGTATGGCAAAGTGACAAGAGAGGAGGAGGGAGAAGTTGTGATTGGAAGGTGGCATCAGGCAGCTTGAGGTTTCAGAGGTGAGATTTCAGACCCCAAAGTGCTTTAGTTAATGTTTCCCAATAAGATAAAAGTTTTTTTGTTTTTTTTTTGAGTTGGAGTCTCACTCCATCACCCAGACTGGAGTGCAGTGGCACCCTCCTGGCCACCGCAGCCTCGACCTGCTGGGCTCCAGCGAGCCTTCCGCCTCAGCCTTCCAAGTAGCTGGAACTACAGGCGCGCACTACCAAGCCCAGCTAATTTTTGATTTATTGTAGAGATGAGGTCTCGCCAAGTTGCCTGGGCGGGTCATGAACCGCGGGCTCAGGCATTCCACTCACCTCAGCCTCCCAAAGCACTGGGATTACAGGCTGAGCCACCGAGCCCGGCCAGATAAAAGTCTTAAGATAAAGCAACTGAATGGGAGACTCATCCTGTGGTCCTTTTTTCTTTCTTTTTTTTTGAGTTGGAGTTTCACTCTTGTTGCCCAGCCTGGAGTGCAGTGGCATACTCACAACCATCGCAGTCTTGACTTGCTGGGCTCAGTTGATCCTTCTGCCTTAGCCTTCCAAGTAGCTGGAACTACAGGCACACGCCATCACGCCCAGCTTATTTTTTGATTTATTGTGGAGACGAGGTCTCGCCAAGTTGCCCAGGCTGATCTCAAACCCCCGCACTCAGGCAATCCTCTTGCCTCGGCCACCCAAAGTGCTAGGATTACAGGCTGAGCCACCACACCCAGCCTCGTGGTACTTTAAAGATGGTGTGCAGTAGGGAAAGACCAGCAGGGCAGGAAAGACGGGAAGGAATGAACTGAAGAGACAGTATTTTATTTTATTTTATTTCATACCAGCCTGGGCAACTTGGTGAGACCTCGTCTCTACAATAAATCAAAAAATTAAGCCGGGCTCGGTGGCTCAGCCTGTAATCCTGTGCCTTGGGAGGCTGAGGTGAGTGGATTGCCTGAGCCCGCGGGTTCGAGACCCACCTGGGCAACTTGGCGAGACCTCATCTCTACAATAAATAAAAAATCAGCTGGGCGTGGTAGCGCGCGCCTGTAGTTTCAGCTACTTGGAAGGCTGAGGTGGAAGGATCCCCGGAGCCCAGCAGGTCGAGGTTGCGGTGGCCGGGAGCGGCCACTGCACTCCAGTCTGGGCGACAAAGTGAGACTCCAACTCAAAAAAAAAAAATTAGCTAGGCGTGGTGGCACACGCCTGTAGTTCCAGCTACTTGGAAGCCTGAGGTGGAAGGATCACCTGAGCCTAGCAGGTCAAGGATGCGGTGGCCGTGATCGTGCCACTGCATTGTTACCTGGGTGACACAGTGAGACTCCAACTCAAAAATAAAAATAAAAAATAAAAAACCAACCTATTAGAAACTGGTACCTAGCTGGGCACAGTGTATTATACCTGTAATCCCAGGGAGGTCAGTGTGGGAAGATTGCTTAAGGCCAGGAGTTTGAGATCAGCCTAGCAAGACTTTGTCTCTACAAAAAAAAAAATTTAAATTAGTCAGGCACAGTGGCTCATGCCTGTAATCCCAGTACTTTGTTTGGCCAAGATGAGAGGATCTCTTGAGCCCAGGAGTTCGAGACCAGTCTGGGGAACATATCAAGACCTTGTTTCTACCAAAAGAAGGTAAAAAACATTAGCTGGGCATGATGGGCCATGCCTGTAGTCCCAGATACTTGGGAGGTTGAGGCGGATGGGTCACCTGAGCTTAGGAGGTCAAGGCTGTGGTGGCCATGAGCGTGCCACTGCACTCCATCCTGGGCAGCAGAGTGAGACTCTAACTCAAAAATAAATAAATAAAATAAAGAGAAAAAAGTTTCTCAGAAACCAAGGAAGGAGGATTTTTCCAGAAAGAGGGATAATCAGGAGTATAGGAAACCAGGAGGAAGAAAACTGTGTGGAGATCAGTCATTTGGCCAAGGAGGGCTGGACAATATTGGCAGAACAGTGTTAGTGGAAGAATTGGGGGCCTGGCGTGGTGTCTTAAGCCTGTAATTCCAGCACTTTGGGAGACCGAGGTGAGAGGATTGCCTGAGCCCATGGGTTTGAGAACAACCTGGGCAACTTGGCGAGACCTCGTCTCTACAATAAATCAAAAAATTAGCCGGGCGTAGTAACCTATGCCTGTAGTTCCAGCTATTTGGAAGGCTGAGGCAGAAGGAACACCTGAGCCCAGGAGGTCGAGGCTGCGGTGGCCATGAGCCTGCCACTGCACTCCAGCCTGGGCGACGGAGTGAGACTCCGACTTAAAAAAAAAAAAAGAATTGGGGAATGAAGTCAGTTCCAGAGGATTCGGAGAACAGTGGGAATGAAGAGAGGGACTGAGAGTCCATGTCATGTGACTAAGAAACACAGAAAATGGAGTCAGTCTGGACGTCGCCCACCTGAGCACAGAGGGACACATCTGGGCTGTCTTCCACCATGAGACATTCTTTTGCTGAAGGAACCAACGTAGTGAGTACAGCTCTTCTCTTTATTACAGGTGAAATGTAGAGACCAAGATTTCCACTCAGGAACCTTTGGTGGCATCCTTAATGAACCCATGGCTGATCTGGTTGCTCTTCTCGGTAATGCCTTGTTTTACTTCACTTTTTTTTTTTTGAGTCGGGGGTCTTGCTCTGTAGCCCAGACAGTGGCATGGATCGTAGCTCACCACAGCCTCAACCTCCTGGGCTCAGGTGATCCTTCCACCTCAGCCTCTTGAGTATCTGGGACTACAGGTACGTGCCATCGTGCCTGACTAATTTTTTGATGTTTTTCAGAGATGAGGTCTGCTATATTGCCCAGGCTGGTCTCGAACCCCTGGCCTCAAGCGATCCTCCTACCTCAGCCTCCCGAAGTGCTGGGATTACACGTGGGAGCCACCATACCCCGCCTTATTTCACTTTTTCAGCATCAAGGGATCTACTAAAACACAATTCTATTTGACTCTGTTTCTCTCATTCTTTGGTTTCTGAGCCAACTCTGCATAAGGGTATGGTAGAAGAAAACCATATTCTTAGCTTTCTTCCCCTTGGCTGATTGTTCCCTAAGATTATAAGTCAGTTCACATTATTTTTTTTTTCATGGACTTCTCCCACTAATCCCTTTTTCTTTTATTGGATATTGTAACATATCTGGCCATGCTCAAGGACAAGAGGGCAGAGATTCAAAGGATATAAGACTGTCAGGCACGGTGGCTCACGCCTGTAATCCCAACATTACAGGGAGGCCAAGGAAGGAGGATTGCTTGAGCCCAGGAGTTTGAGACCAGCCTGGGCAACATAGCAAGATCTCACCTCTAAAAAAAAAAATCAAACAAATTAGCTGGGCGTGATGATCTGTGCCGGTAATCCCAGCTACTGGGGAGGCTGAGGCAGAAGGATCACCTGAGCCAGGAGATCCAAGCTGCAGTGAGCTGTGATTGTGCCACTACAGTCCAACCTGGGTGGCAGAGTGAGACCCCAACTCAAAAAATTTAAGTAAAATAAAAATAAAAGACCAAGAGCCACCCTGACTCCTTCCCTGCTGTTCCTAGGACACAGAATAGCATAGGGTACATGGTATTCTCAAGCTAGTTGAACCTCAAGTTCAACTTTGATAGACCTGGCATGACTTTTTTTGACTGAAGACAAATCAACAAAGGGATGACCAAAGGGGAAAGGAACTAAGTGACATACTGATGAGGCCCTTCACCCACTTTCTTTTTTTGAGTTGGAGTCTCACTCCGTCACCCAGACTGGAGTGCAGTGGCACACTCCCGGTCACTGCTGCCTCGACCTGCTGGGCTCAGGTGATCCTTCCTGAGCATGCTGGGCTCAGGCTACCATG
Source organism: Tarsius wallacei (assembly GCA_963574415.1). Classification (NCBI taxonomy): domain Eukaryota; kingdom Metazoa; phylum Chordata; class Mammalia; order Primates; family Tarsiidae; genus Tarsius; species Tarsius wallacei. The sequence continues at coordinate 5,759 of CAUYQG010264364.1, forward strand.
CCCAGCTAATTTTTTTTTTTAAATTGTAGAGACAAGGTCTCACCATGTTGCCCTCAAACCTGTGGACTCAGGCAATCCTCTCACCTTGGCCTCCCTAAACAGTGGGATTATAGGCGTGAGCCATGGCGCCCGGCCTCACCCACTTTCCCGAGACCCTCTTGTGTTATGCTAGACGAGCCCTTTGGCAGGCCAGCCTGCACACACAGAGGTCGTGTCTGCAGCATGCAGGCTCTGGGCGGGAGTGACCAAGTGTGCTCTTGCTTTTCCTTAGACCAGTTGCATGACTTGGGGAGAGTACTTAAGTTCTCTTGTCCTTGACTTTCTCTTATCTGTAAAAGGGACATCTACCTAGTATTGCTTTGGGAATTCAGTAAGATGATGCATGTAGAACTTTCGCCATGGTGGCTGGAACATGGTGTTCTGCCTCCTGCCTGAGGAAGAAGCTTTTTTCTTCCTTTTTTTTTTTTGAGTGGGAGTCTCACTCTGTCACCCAGGCTGGAGTGCGATGGTATGTTCACGGCCACCACAGCTTCAACTTACTGGGCTCAAGCGATCCTTCTGTCTCAGTCTTCCAAGTAGATGGTACTACAGGCACACGCCACCACGCCCAGTTGATTTTTTTTTTTCTGAGTTGGAGTCTCACTCTGTCACCCAGGCTGGAGTGCAGTGGCATGCTCATGGCACCCCAGTGTTGACCTGCTACGCTCCAGTGATCCTTCCACTTCAGCCAAGCAGCCGGAACTGTAGGCACGCACTGCCATGCCCGGCTAATTTTTGATTTTTTATTGTAGAGATGAGGTCTCGCCAAGTTGTCCAGGCTGGTCTTGAACCTGCAGGCTCAATTCACTTGCCTTGGCCTCCTAAAGTGCTGGGATTACATGCTGAGCCACCGGGCCTGGCTGTCTTTATTATTTTTTTAAGTCAGAGTCTCACTCTATTACCCAGGCTGGAGTGCAGGGCATGATCACAGTCACTGTATCCCCGACCTGCTGGACTCAGGCCGTCCTTCTGCCTCAGCCTTCCAAGTAGCCCGGACTATAGGCACGTGCAACCTACAGGTGCGCACTACTATGCCTGGCTAATTTTTGATTTATTGTAGAGATGAGGTCTCGCTATGTTGCTCAGGCTGGTCTCAAACCCCTGAACTCAGGCAATCCTCTCGCCTCCACTTCCCAAAGTGCTGGGATTACAGACCTAAGCTGCCACTCCAGGCTGTGTATTATCTTTTTTTTTTTTTTGAAAGCAGGATTTATTGAGAGGAGAGAAAAGCTCCCACAGTGGGAGGGGACCCGAGGGGGTTGCCCTATGTATTATCTTTTAACTCAGCATAAGATAAAACTAAATGAACCTTGTTTATGATATAAAAGGCATAGTTGGGAACTTGAATGTGATGCAGGTGAGTCACTCTGACCTCACCCACTGCAGCCCAGGATTTTCCAGCCCTAACTTTGCCAAGGTGAACGCTAATGTGTGTCTGAAGCTGGCTGAGTCGGTCTGGAGACCAGCTCCTTCCTCTGATTGCCACCTCTTGGATGGAGTTGCTGCCAATGGGGTTATGGGGGCCGGGGCATTATGAGGCTGCTGAACCCAGAAGCGTCACCCTGTGGCCACACTTGTCGTTCCTACCTTGTCATTCCTACCTGGCTTAGTTTCCTTTGTGTGTTTTGTAGGTAGCCTGGTAGATTCATCTGGTCATATTCTGATCCCTGGAATCTATGACCAGGTGGCTCCTCTTACGGAAGAAGAAATAAATATGTACAAAGCCATTGATCTGGACCTAGAAGAATACCGGAATAGCAGCCAAGTGGAGAAATTCCTGTTTGACACGAAGGTATGGCCACAAATGGATGGATAGTCTGAAAGATCAATGATGGCAATAGATGATCTTTTCCCAATGTCTAATTTTCTGTCTGGTGCTAACCTGTGCTTTTCAGAACCCAAAGCAGAGGTTAATTCCTAGGCGGATTTTGATTTTTTAAAATTTTGAGTTGGAGTCTCACTCTGTCACCCAGGCTAGAGGGCAGTGGCACACTCCCGCCCACTGCAGCCTCGACCTGCCGGGCTCCGGCAATCCTTCCTCCTCAGCCTTCCAAGTAGCTGAAACTACAGGCACACGCTACCGTGCCCAGCTATTTTTGATTTATTGTAGAGATGAGATCTCGCCAAGTTCCCCGGGCCGGTCTTGAACCCGTGGGCTCAGGCAATCCTCTCGCCTTGGCCTCCCAAAGTGCTGGGATTACAGGCTGAGCCACGGAGTCCGGCCTGGATTTTGACTTTCATGGCCGCTTTCCTGTGGTCCTGATCAACTGTTTTTTCTGGGGTCCAATTGGCCTGTCTTTAGGCACCTAACCACAAGCCATTATCCATTTCACAGCTGTGCTTTGCCAAAGCAGTTGACTTTACTCGATCTCACACCAGCCTTCAGCCAGTGAGCTGGGTGGGCTTCTTACCTATTCAAAGGCTGAATCAATCTGAGATTATTCTAGCTCCATGACCTCTCATGGGTCATTTTTCCAGATGAAGCCAAAAGTCTTAGGGCTAATCTGTAAATTAATACATTGTTGCCTCAGTGTTCTAAGTAAACACAAAGCCAAAACACACCTTCATGGCAAATTTAGATCTGTTTTGTCTTTTCTCCTCCTCTTCCTTCTTGGTAACATGCGTGTATGACAGGGGTTTGGTAGCTGTAACTAGTTCCTGGGGGAACTGTCAAGAGAAGGAAAACCACACTGATAAGAAGTGGTAGCGCTTATTATTTTGAAGCATATCTCTTCCCTCAGACTAACTCTATGACAGCCATAAGAAAAACAAAACTGAGGCCAGGCGTGGTGGCTCACGCCTATAATCCCAGCACTTTGGGAGGTGGAGGCGAGACAGTTGCCTGAGTCTAGGGGTTCAAGACCAGCCTGGGCAACTTGGTGAGACTTCATCTCTATAATAAATAAATAAAAATTTGCCGGGCCTGGTGGTGCACACTTGTGGTTCCAGCTACTTGGAAGGCTGAGGTGGAAGGATTGCCTGAGCCCAGCAGGTCTAGGCTGTGGTGGCTGTGAGTGTACCACTGCACTCCAGCCTGGGCAACAGAATGAGACTCTGACTAAAAAAAAAGAAAAAACTGGCTGGGTGAGGTAGCCCAGACCTGGAATCGCAGCACTTTGGGAGGCTGAGGTGGGAGGGTTGCTTGAGTCCAGTTCAAGACCAGCCTGGGCTACATTGTGAGACCCTATCTCCACAAAATTTTTAGCTGGTCGTGGTGGTACACATCTGTAGTAGTGTACCACCACGACCAGCTACTTGAGAGGCTGAGGCGGGAGAAATGCCTGAATCCAGGAGGCAGAGGCTGTGGTAAGCCGTGATTGTGCCACTGCCCTTCAGCCAGGGTGACAGAATGAGGCTCCCCAACTCAAGAAATTAAAAAAGAAAAAGAAAACTGGTTCCAGCATCTGAAGAGTTCTTCGAAGTCTTTGCAAATAATAAAATAATACAATTAGTACACAGTTATCATTGCAACAATCGGGGATAGAAATTGATAATTACGGCCGGGCTTGGTGGCTCAGTCTGTAATCCCAGCGTTTTGGGAGGCCGAGGTGAGTGGATTGCCTGTGCCCGCGGGTTCGAGACCTGCCTAGGCAGCTTGGCGAGACCTCATCTCTACAATAAACCAAAAACTAGCCGGGCGTGTTGGCGCGCGCCTGTAGTTACAGCTACTTGGAGGGCTGAGGCGGAAGGATCGCCGGAGCCCAGCAGGTCGAGGCTGCGGTGGCTGGGAGCATGCCACTGCACTCCAGTCTGGGTGACAGAGTGAGACTCCAACTCAAAAAAAAAAGAAATTGATAATTACACCCAACTTTCTGAAAGGGTCCCTTTACCGTCTGTTAACTGCAAATGACAGCACTTGGGCAAAGGGGGACCCTCGTCAGTGGGGAGCAGCTTGGGTAGGTAGAGGCATCTGAAGACAGCGAGAAGGTTCATGTCCTGAGGGAAAACTACACCTTGTATCATCAGTCCAGACATATCCATGTCAGGTGATAATAAAGTTGTCTAGGATAGACAGAGTTTGGCAATACACAAATTCAACTGAGCCAATTAAACAGTGTTTGGATAACTTTGTTTTAATTTAGGAGGAAATTCTAATGCACCTCTGGAGGTACCCGTCTCTTTCAATTCATGGGATTGAGGGCGCGTTTGATGAGCCTGGAGCGAAAACAGTCATCCCTGGCCGAGTTATAGGAAAATTTTCAATCCGTCTAGTCCCCCATATGAATCTGTCTATGGTGGAGAAACAGGTAACAAATGTTCATTGTCATTCTGCCTGGAAAAACCATTTTAAAATACCACATGTCACAATTTAGTGAGCAATCCACTTGTTACCTTTGAAGTGTCATTTTTTTCCAATGCAAAAGGACTAGAGCAAATGTCAAGAAACCAATAACATTTTTGTTCAGTAAAAATCTCTTTCTTTAATTACATGCAATTACAGTAGTCAGATAAATAACCACTTGGAGCTGGAGTGATAGGAAATGTTTAAAAATTACCAAGCTATAAAAGTGAGATGGGTCTTACAAATAGATGGAGTACAAAACTGCCCATGCTTGGATGGAACCAGAACATCGCAGGCCCCAAGCACAAGTTCCCTCAGGATGTCTGAAATCAACACTCTGGAAGCCGCCATTTTCATGAAAATGTTATCCAGAAGGAGTTATATGTCTAAATTACCAACCGATCACCAATTTACCTCAAGTTAGTTTAGCAGAGATTTTTGGATAAATGACAAAGAAATACTTCATCTCAATGGTCAGTTCCTCCTGATTCCATTACCCTCTTCTGCTGTCTTGTTGGTACTAATTACATTTTAAAATAGTCTCCAGCCCCTTCCCTCCTCACTTTTCCTCCCTCCCTCCTTCCTTCCCTCTAAAATTAGTTTAATGGTAAGATTCCCTCCCTCCTTTCTTTGTTCCCCTCCCGTTCTTTCCTTCCCTCCCTACTTTTTGATTGTGTGTCCCTCTTACAAGGGCAAGATTTTCTCATATTCCACAGAGGTAAGATCATGTTCATGTTCACAGTCTATCTGCAGCACCTAGAACACTGCCTGGCACATGACAGGTGTTCCATAAAGTCTTGTTGAAGGAATAAACGGAAGAAATATTCGAGTGTAGCGTTTTTCCCAGCAGCAATTGGAAAGGAGCAGAAATGGGGAGAGAATGATGCTGAAAAATGAGTCTTCTCTACAGTTTAGCTTCAAATTGCTCCCACTTCTTGGAAATTTCCCAAATGCCTAACGTTCAGAGAAAATTCACTAGAGCACTGATAAGTCCGAAAAGAGGGCTATTCAAATGGAGACATCCTCTTTGTATTATGTTTCCTAATTTTAAACAAACCTTACTTAGACACCTCTGTGTGTCGGACACGGTGGTAAAAGAGGACATGGCCAGGCTTGGGGATTATAAGGGGGGAGCTGGAGGGGAAAGGGAGTGAATGTTCCTCCCTGTGGGGAGTGGGGGGCAGGGCTTCCTGCTCAAAGCCCTGAAGAAGGAGCTCACTGTATGTCATACCCTCTGGCAGAACAAAGGTAAAATCACCCCACTCAGATTTGCCAGGTTGGGATTTCAACCAGTTGCTTGATGAAAGACGATATCAACTGTATGAGAAAAATAACTTGAAATTCTCTCTCATTCTTGAAAATGTCACTTTTTAGGTAACGCAGCATCTCAAAGATGTCTTCTCCAAAAGAAATAGTTCCAACCAGATGGCTGTTTCCATGACACTAGGACTGCACCCATGGATTGCAAATATTAACGACAATCAGTATCTTGCAGCAAAAAGAGCCATCAGAACGGGTGGGAACTGGGGACATTTTGATTAGACAGTTTGCAGGGGTACTGAAGGATGGTGCCTGTGGATGGTGGGTGACACAGGCACTTTTTTTTTTTTGAGTTGGAGTCTCATTCCATGCAGTGGCACGCTCACGGCACCACAGTCTCGACCTGCTGGGCTCAGGCGATCCTTCCACCTTAGCCTTCCAAGTAGCTGAAACTACAGGTGCTTGCGCCACCACGCCCAGCTAATTTTTTGATTTATTGTAGAGACAAGGTCTCACCAAGTTGCCCAGGCTGGTTTCGAACCCCAGTACTCGGGCAATCCTCTCGCCTCTGCCTCCCAAAGTGCTGGGATTACAAACACAGACACCTTTAAAACTCAATTACTGCCGGGCCTTCCCCAGCACTTTGGGAAGTGGAGGTAAGAGATTTGCCTGAGCCTAGGGATTTGAGACCAGCCTGGGTAACATGGTAATCCTCCCAACAGCCTTCCCTATACTACAGAGGAAGAAATGAAGGTTTAAAAAGGTGAAGTGATTTGTCAAAGGGCATCCAGCTAAGAAGTGCCAAAGCCAGTGTTCAGATTTAAGTCTGGAGACTTGAATTTTGAAAAAAATGATGGACTGGAAAACCTTCAAATCCTCTTAATGCAAAACTCATGGAAATGTTGGCTGACATACAAAAACATCCCTTACAACACAGATTAACTTGTCTGAAAGTAAGGAAAGTTCAGGCTGGGTGCAGTGGCTCATGCCTGTAATCCCAACACTTAAGGAGGCCGAGAAGAGAGGATTGCTTGAGACCAGCCTGGACAACATAGCAAGACCTCATCTTGACAAAAATAAAAAAAGTAGCTGAGTGCTATAGCATGTGTCTGTAATCCCAGCTACTTGGGAGGCTAAAACAGAAGGATCACCTGAGCCCAGGAGGTTGAGGCTATGGTGAGCCATGACTGTGCTACTGCACTCTAGCTTGGGCAAGAGTGAGACCCTGACTCAAAAACAAACAAACAAACAAAAAACAAGAAAGTAAGGGAAATCTTTTGGGTTTAAGAAGAAGCAGCTAAAATCAAGTGGCATGTACAAGCAGACACTGGGCTACCCTATGGGGGTCTACCTTTCTTGATCACAAAGAGACTGGGGCTTTAATGGCCTTGGGTCAGCATAAAGCAGGGAGTTGAAAATGAGACCCAGTGCATAAAGGCAGAGTACACCCCAAGAGCCATGCTACCCTGTGTGTGTGGGCACATGTGTGTGCATTTGTGTATGTGCATGCACTT
>CAUYQG010264367.1:0-19572 GCA_963574415.1 Tarsius wallacei
TATTTTTTTTACTAAGATTATGAAAGGGAGAAAATAAAAATTGAAAATAGTCTTCCACTCATGGAATCTTTCTGGTTCCAGATATAATCATAAGAACATTCACAGCAACCTGGATGGAACTAGAGTCCATAATACTGTGAGTGACCTCTCACAGAAACAAAAAACTAAGTATCACATGTTCTCACTCATATAGTAGACCTTGATCATCCAACGTATTACCACAGGAAAATGACTGACAGTGGTGGGCAACTATGGGGGGGGGAGGGTGAGGGCGATGGGATTAATGGTGGTAAATATCTGTCTGGGGATGGGGAGACACCCCTTATCATCAAGGGTGCCTGAACAAAGCATTTTGGTATGCCTAACCCCTAACTGTACCCCACAATACCATAATAAAAAATAAAAATAAAAATAAAAAAATCGTAAGAACAGATAATCTCAAAGTACTTTGGATGAAATGCAAAAATATTGAAAGTTATTCTTTAGGGAAAATCATGAGACGTACACATCTATATTTTTTATTTCTAAGCCTGTGCTTTCTTGATTTAGGAAACACAGTGTTGTAAGTGTTAAAAAGTGACTTTGGACCCTCCCTCTGCTCGTTATAAGGAGATAATAAAATATGTTCCTAGGGATTAAAACTCCAAGGAGAATTTCATGCTTTGTTTGCAATTCTCACTGTCTGTCTAGAATACCACATAACATAAATGTCAGTCTTTTTTGTTTTTGTCAATTCAACATAAAACTTGTGGCAAAAAAATGTGGTTAGTATGCCAACAATGTGTATTATACTTTGTGCCTTTATGTCTTCAGAGGGAGATAAAAGCTCCAAACTATAAAGGAAAAGAGATATTTTGGTGAAAAAGACTTAGAAATTGTGCAAAGTCCATTCTTTCTCCACACCACTTCAATATTAGAAATATGGGGAGGGTGAGCAATAGGATAAAGTTACTTATAGATAGGTTTCTCTCAGTGCCAGAGACAAGGAGATAATGCAACAAATGCTTGGGCAGGAGTTCTTTTTCCAGATAAGTTACAAGACAGCAAGAGATTGTGAATGTCGATTTAAAGACAGAGCAGTACTAAAAGGTAGTTATTCTGGAAATGGTGTAGCAAATCATTTTTGAGGGAACAAGTGATTAAGTCTCATTGGATCCGCAAAGCTAAAAAGGTATACATCAAGAAGTTTGTGTGCTGTTTGACCTGACAAATTTTACTAAGAAAGCACTATCTATGGTTGAAGACAGTTTCTCAGCATAATAGCAACTGACACGTATCAATCCCCACCCCATTATGATGGTGGGGGGAGGGGTGAAGCAGGAGTCTTGGTAAAAAAAATGTAGTCTATAGAAATTATTAAGTCAATTTTGATGAGAAATTAATGTATTTGAGTAAGAGATCAGTTTTAACTAAATTAAGCTTCCTGTCATCAGCAAGGGTAACAGTTTGAGGCCAAAAATAAAATTATTTTAGAAAAACATGCACTTATGAACAGTTTAATTTTACTGACTGTTACAACTATGAAAGTCAACCTGTTACATCTACAACTTTTTTGTTTAGTTGTCACATCAGTTAATTTAGTTGCACTGATGAAACCACATAAGCTCTTAACTTGAATTAGATGTTCTAAGTGTCATAAAACTGAAAAAAATTCATTTTACATAGCATTGCAATGAAAAGTGTGCATTCTGAGGAGCACAGACTTAGAACTTTTCAGCTTTAATACGTTTTATGCAAAGTAAACGTTATTGACTAGGAAAAAGAAACTCACAGATTTTTTGTTTATTTGGTGACAATCATCTATTTTTTAAAAGAATGATTACAATTTTTTAAAAACTGTGCTTTATTTTACCAAAAAAGTGTAGCTGAATTATTTCTTATGTATGAGGCAATGAAATTGAGGTGATAAAACTGCCTTGCCAAATGTCTCAAAATATTTTCAAAGGTCGGAGCTAAGCGTGGTTAAACTAATTGTCATGTGCCTTCACAAACATCTGTCTGTCAATTATTTCAGTTGATTTTTAGAAGAAGCTAAATTTGAGTAATTCATTACAAAAAAAAATAAAGACATATGGATATAATCAAATAAGAAAAAGTGAATGAAACCTACAACCTTTTCTAAATATTATGTATGATTTAAAGGCATAAAAAAGATATGCCATCTGTAAAATTATAGTGAAAATCTGCAGATCCCTCTGATGTACTTAAGCACCAAGGTTAAGTTGAATTTAAAAAATTTAAAAGTAATAAGCTTTATTTTTAAAAATTATCTTAGATTTACAGAAAATTGAACAAGAAAAAAAGAATTGTCACATATTACCTGTGCCCAGGTACACACAATCTCCCCACTCCTCAATATCCTGCACCAGAGTGGTACATTTGTTTCAGTCAATGAACCTACGTTGCCACCTAATAATCACCTGTCCTGCATAGTTTACATTAGAGTTCACTCTCTTCTGTGTGTACTATGAGTTTAAACAAATGTGTAATAATATGTACCCAATATTATTGTATCCTACAAAATACTTTCACTGCCCTACACATTCTTTGGATTCTACCTATTCACTGCTTTCTCCTCCCATCCCCTGACAGTCATTAATCTTTTTACTGACTCCATGGTTTTGCCTTTTTTAGTCATGTTGTATACCTGGAGTCATAAAATATGTAGCCTTTTTCAGATTGGCTTATTATACTTAATATTATGCATTTAAAAATTTCCTCCATACTTTTCCACAGATCAGTAGCTTGTTTCTTTTAGCACTAAATAATAGTCTACCGTCTGTATCTACCACTTTTTATTTATTCAGTCAGCTACTGAAAGACATTTCTTCTGCTTCTATGTTTTAAAAATTATAAATAAAGTTGCTATAAACATTTACATGTAGGTTTTTGTATGGATGCAATTGTTTAGTTCATTTGGGTAAATACCAAAATGTGCAATTGCTGTATTGTATGATAAGAGTAAGTTTATTTTGTAAGAAAATACTAAACTGTTTCCCAAAGTGGCTGAACCAGTTTGCATTCCCAGGGAGTACAATAACTAAGAGTTCCTGTTGCTTCTCTCCTGTATTCATTTTTGGTCACTCTAAAGATGTGTAGTGATACATTGTTATTAGTTAGCATTTCCATGTTGACATATGATGTGGAATATCTTTTTATATGCTTACTTGCCACCTATGTATCTTCTTTGGTGAGTCTGGCTTATTATATAATCAAATTGTTCAATTTTTTTTGTTGAGTTTTAAGTGTTCTTTGTAAATTTAGGTAACAGCTCCTTATCAAATGTGCCTATGCAAACATATTCTTCCAGTTGTAACTTATTTTCCCATTCTCTTGTCACTGTGTTGCACAGAGAAAAGGTTTTTCTCTTATTATTATTATTATTATTATTATTATTTAATGTAAAGATGTGGGATATAATTCAGGGCTAGGTATACAAACAATGATCATGCAGGTACCTTGAGAAATGGTTTTTCATTTTAAAATAATCCAACTTATCAACTGCTTCTTTTATGAACCATTCCCATTGCATCATATCTAAAAGCACATAACCATACCAAGACTATGCAGGCTTTCTCCTGTGTTATCTCCTAGGAGGTTTATGGTTTTGTGTTTTACATTTAGGTATATGGCCCATTTTGAGTTAATACTTGGGAAGAGGTTTAAGTCTGTCTAATGGCTAATTTTGTGTATCAACTTGACTGGATTACATAGCTGGTAAAACATTATTTCTGACTGTGTCTATGAAGGCATTTCTGTAACAAATTAGCATTTGAATTGGTAGGCTAAGTAAAGAAGATTTCATTCACCAGTGCAGGTGGGCATCATCCAATCTGTTGAGATATTGAGTAGAACAAAGAGACAGAGGAAGACAAATTTGTTTTATGCTTGACCTGGGACATCCATTTTCTCCCACCCTCAGAAACCTGTGCTCATTGTTTTGGTGCCTATCATCTAGGACTGGAATGACATCATTGACTATCTTGGTTCTGAGGTTTTCAGGTTTGTACTGGAACTACACTTTCCTAGGTAGCCAGTTTGCAGATAGAAAATTGTGAAACTTCTCAGCTTCCATAGTCACCTGAGTCAATTTCTGATGATAAATATCCTTCTATATATCTATATGTGTATGTCTTATTAGTTCTGTGTATCTACAGAACTCTGACTAGAATATGTTTTAAATTTCATATCCCACTTGTTAGTGTACAGAAAAGTAAATGACTTGTGTATAGTAACCTTTATTTTGCAGTCTTGCTATAATCACGTATTAGTTCTAGGTTTTCAGGAAGATTTTGAATCAAAAATTGTGCATGATGCTGAAAAATACAGTGGTATAAAATTATAAAGCTAAATGCTTTATATACAGTGGTATAAACTTATAAAGCTAAATGTTAGTTTTAATTCATAATGTTGCTTTGTATATGTTTAACATGGTAATACTTTGCTTTTAATCAGTTTTTAAGTTAATTTAGTATTTTAGAAATAATAATATGCAAATACTTAGGAATTGGGAAGGAAACACACGGTGAGCACAAGATTCTATTGGATTCCCTAATACATAAACTTGGATAAAAACATGTTGCTTTCACTAGACTGTAAGAGATTACTCCAGGGCATGGTAGTTCAATCAGAGATGACTTATAATAGCTAACAGCTTAGGCTTTGGAATCAAATTCTATGCACCCATTTCTATGCATTTTCACTTACTAGATGTGTTATCTTGCAATGGTTGAACACCCCATGCCATAGTGTTCTTATCTCTAAAATGAGAAAGAGCATCTACTCCATAAATTTGTGGTGACAATTAGGTTACATTGTAATGCAAAGTATCAATAGATTCTGGCTTTGTGAGTACTTGCTAGTACTTTTCTTGGAAAGCCCATGTTTCCGTAATAAGTTCCTGTTGCTCCTGTTATGTTTCTATATTGTGTTAAGTTAAAAATGGATGCCTGTTCTTTGATATTTTTACATGCATGTTTTCTACTGAAAGTAACTTTTACCAAATTTCTATGGTTTTATTTCTGGATGCCAAAAATCCATTCTCTAAATAGCAGGTAAAATGCATTATGCATTTAAAAATAGAAATTATTTCAGGTTATATTTCTGCTGAAAAAAAATCAAGACTTTCTTATGGTTTTCACAAATTCTCCATAGATTATAAAATGTGGTCCCAGTTATCTATTACCTCTCCAGAGAGCCCTTTTTGAACCAATGTAAGAACTAATGCCAGCACCAAACTTCTATCACAATTCTACACACACACACACACACACACACACACACACCCATCACCATGACAATCATACTTTTTTGTTCATTATAGTAGGTAATATTTTATAAGGCACTTCTCAGTTTTTTTGTGGTTTGTTTATTTGTTTGCAGGAGTATTATTCCAATCTCCCTTTAGAAAATAAGTTCCATGAAATTAAAAATTCTGTCTTGTCCATCAGCCTATTATCTAATAAATCTTAAAAATTAGTATATAATATACAAATATTAATTAGACAAAAGAATACAAATAAGAACATATCTCTGTAGGTTGCCTAATAATCTTGTTTCAGGAAATTCCATATAGCAGTACAATTATGGTCATGAACAAAGATTTTCATTTGTCTTTATACAGCCAAAAATGAGCCAATTTTAGCTTGATGAATTCAAGCTGAACAATATAAGATTATTTTCAATCAAAAGCTCATATTTTTGATTTTTTCTATGATCCCCAGTGAGGATGAAGATTGCAATTACTTAATAAGTTTTATTTTTTAAGAAACTGTTGTGTACATTCAGATCTTCAAAACGAGAATTTTCATGAGTACAGCCAATCACCTATGTTTTCACAGAGCTCTACAGATTATCATGTTGCATTATGCCTGGAAATGGGGCAGTGCTGGGTCCAAATTATAGTTGGCCTTTGAAACAAGATGTAACACCACAGCCTACTACTTATGTTAATCCATTGAATATGAAATATCTGTTGAGACTCCCCAAAGCAATCAACCCAGAATAATCTATACTTCCCAATGGAGGTATCAAATCAGACTGAATTAGATGACTTGGAAGTGCTGTGCAAAAGCCATTATTTAGCTCTAAGGGAGTGAAACAGGGCTACAAATAGTGCATGATTTATCCCATCTATCATAAACACTATTTTGAAGTGATTATAAGAAAATCATAGATTAATAATAAATTTATCTCTCAGACATATTTTAAGTCATCAAATTACAAATATCAAGAAAGATTCATTAAGTTTAAAACCTGAAAACAGGTTTAAAAGTCTTTGTGTCTTCTTATACCACCATTATTATCAACTATATACCCATTCAAGGAAAATAAAAACCTTTTAAAAAATGCACCTGACGTTACAGTGAGAATGGCATTATTATGGAAGAACTATAAAAAAGCAGACTTCCTAGTCTGCTACCTCAATACCATCCAAAACATAGGCATTGTTAACCTCATAGACCAGTAGATCATATGTAATTTGCTTTGACAAAGGTAGCTGAATGTCATCTCAGTGTGGCATCTGATGACACAATTTGGTATTACTTGAAAAATAAATTGAAGGTAATATTTCAAGGCCTAGAGTCTTGAAATATGTTTATAGATGCACTATTCAGTCAGTCAATACTTATTGTGAACCTACTAAGTTCCAGGTATCATCTAGGAATATGTCAGAAAACAACAACAAAAGTACCTTCTTCTCAAGTAGAAAAAGAATGACTAAATGAGTAAGTAAATTATTTATTAAGTTACAACATCATAAAGTACTATGAGAAAAAATGAGGAAGATGGGGGAGCTTTGGGGAGAACAGCTACGAAGATAAGTTCTTGTGGTGAGATGCAGTCTCAATAAGCATGTGATATCTGAGTAAATGTTTGAGAACTTGAGAAAGTGAGCTGTCTGATGGTATAATAATGTTCCCCTGGTAGCAATGATGATGATGACGATTTGAGATTTTTTGGGAAGAATTTCCTGAATGATTAAATACAGATTTTAATTTTAAAAAACTTTTGATATCAAGGATAATAACTGAGATTGAGATATTTTAACAGGAACAGGATTGAATGAGATGAATCGGGGTTTTTCTTTGATTTCTAAAGACAAGAAGGGACACTGATAGCATATTACTTGACAAGCTGTAGAGCATAGAGCTTCATAAATGTATTAAAAATTGCTTAACTGGTGCCCTAGCCCCCACGCTGTTGCAGGTTCAGACAAAGTTGGAAGCTCTGCTAAGAGCAGGAGAAGGTGAGTGATTCTAAGAATTTTTGAGTAAGTTCATCCCCTCTCAGTTTTGCAGGAGTCTTCAGTCCCACCAGGGAGCAGTTTTGGTCAGGCCACAACAGGAAAAGAACCACCTGCAGAGTGAGTCTGGTTGGCATGCCCACCATCAGCTAGTGAAGATGCAGACCAACGCCTCTCTTGCCAAAACAAGGCAAAGTGCAGGGACCCAGTTGCCAATACATCCTGCACACAGCATGGGTCTCTTCGTACACAGAGAGACCAGAAAGCAATGGAAGTTGGGAGATTCTGGGCACACCTCCCACCCTATTCCAGGCTTGAACAAAGTCAAGAGTTCTGCTCCATGAAGGATGGGGTGAGCAATTTATTTTATTTTATTTTAAAGATGTGGGGTACAATTCAGGATTAGGCATACAAGTGGTCATAGTACAGGTAAAGTTTGGGCCTCCCTTTGACCCCTAATTTGCCTGGTTTGAGATCAGGTACACTTATGGATGTTATGTCACCCACCTTTCCCTGGCAGTTTCCCACTACATCAATAGCTTTGTTAAAGTATTATGGTAAATGTTCACAGTCTGCTTATAAGTGAGAACATGTAGGACTCAAATCATTCTACTAAAAAAGACACCTGCACATACATGTTTATTTCAACTCTATTCACAGTTGCAAAAACATGGCTTCAATCCTGTTGCCCATCAAAACTCTGTTGGAGGGAAACCCCTTTGGGTCCCCTCCTTCTCAGAAGCTTTTCTGACTCTCCAATAAATCCTTTCTAAAAAAATGAGCTGAATAAAAAAAGGTGGACATATACATGATAGAATATTAAACAGTCTTGAGGAAGGACAAACAAGGACTTCACAGCAACTTGGATGGATTTAGTCTATAGTACTCAGTGATCTATCACAGAAACAAAGAACTGAATACCACATGTTCTCACTCATAAGCAGACCTTGAACAATTATCATAATACTGTAAAAGAGGGATTGGCAGTAGTGGGAAACTGCCAGGGGAGGGAAGGGTGGAATTGACAGTAGTAGGAAACTGCCAGGAGCGGTGGGGCATACCTCATCAATAAGGGTACCTGTACAATAAACATTTGTATACCTAACCCTGAATTGTACACTACATCTTTAAAATAAAAATAAAAAATAAACCATTTAGAGTGGGGAGACAACTCACAGAATGAAAAAAAAATTGTTTGACAAATGTATATCTGGCAAAGATCTAACATCCAGGATCTACAAGGAAGTCAAATGTGCTGAAAGGAAAAAACAAACAAACAAACAAACAAACAGTGCCATTAGTAAGTGGACAAAAGACACAAAAAGACACTTCTCAACAGAAGACACAGGGGCAGCCAATAGACACATGAAAAAGTGTTCAGTCTCACTAATTATCAAATAAATGCAAATCAAATCCACACTGAGATACCACCTAACCCCAATAAGAATGTCACTATAAAACAAAAAACAAAAACAAAAAAAAAAACAGACTTTAGTGAGGATGTGGAAAAGGGAACGATTCTACACTGTTGGTGGGAATGCAAAGTAAGTTCAAACTCTATGGAAAACAATGTGATGATTTCTAAAAGAATTAGAAATTAACCTTCCATATGACCCACAGTGAGCAATTTTAAGATTAGTCAGTTCACCCCAACCCCTACCACTGCAGCAGGGGTTGAAAACTGGTTCAACTAGTTTAGCAGCAGGAGAGAGAAACTAAAATTATGGTAACTTGCCACCGGGGAACAAACAGCAGAAGTGAATGCTTCTCCCTCTCCTTGTATGATGTACTTATAGAGAAGAAAAAGAGACCTGTCACAAATGAAGAAAAATGAATGGCAAAACACAGGCAACCCTCAAAGTCCTAAAGAGATAGCCCTCCCAAAAAAGCCATTTGAACACAAGCAATGGAAACTCCACTGAATGACCTGTCCTAGATGACAGCCACAAAAATCAGAAATTAGATAGCAAAAATGAACAGGAACCAAGAGAAACAAGAAGTGAAACTCAGTGAAATTGTACATAAAGAGCAGAACTGGCCAATTTCAAAAAAGGTCATTTTGAAATAATGGAAATAAAGAACTCCATCCTTGAAATAAATAACAAACTAACAAGTATAGAAAGCAGCATCAACTAAGCAGACGAAAGAATCACAGAGCATAAAGTCCAAAATATGAAATTAACTCAATCCATTAGAAACATAGAAAAAAGAACTCTAAAGGCCTCCAAGAGAGATTGGTAATCCCTGAAGCAGAAAGGGAAATGAGAACCTTGGAACAAGCATTCCATGAAGTAATTCAAGAAAACTTTCCTTGTGTCACCAGAGAAGGAACCATTCAAGCACAAGAAACTCAGAGAACCCGTATAAGGCATCACACAAGAAGACCAACCCCTAGACACATAGGGGTAGTTATGTGTAGTTAGATTACTACACAAAGTAAGCATGAAAGATAAAATCCTAAAGGCAGTCAGAGAGAAAAGTCAGTCTATCTACCAGGAAAGACTCATCAGAATCATTCCAGACTTATCTACAGAAGCACTATAAGCCAGCAGAGACTGGAGTCTGCTTTTTAATGTTTTTAAAGATAAGCAATTCCAACTGAGAAAGTTCTACCCCACCAAGCTAAGCTTCATCAGTGATAGAAAAATAAAATCCTTCATAGGCATCTAATGCCTAAGAGAATATGCTACCTCCAGACCAGTTCTTCAGGAGATGCTTAAGAAGGTCTTGAAAACAAGCAAAAAAAGTGATCATGCTCATCACAAAAGTACAGGCAAACACAGAATAATAGAGCATACACAAAATGAAAACATGCACACAATAAAAGAACCCGCAAAATGAAAACACTCACATATATAAATACAAATGTTAAAAGAAAACAAAGCAACGTTTTAAGAGTCCCATGGCAGGGATAAACTCTCACATTTCTTTTTTTTTTTTTTAAATCCATCCAAATTGCTGTGAAGTCCATTATTTTGTCCTTCTTTATGGCTGTGTAATATTTCATTGTGTATATGTACCACAAGATTACCTAAATCTTAACTTCAGCAGAAAAATTTAGATCACTGAGGTAAAATCACAATTAGGACATAGAAGACAAAAATATCATAGAAAAAATCAACAAGACAAAAAGCTTGTTCTTTGAAACAATAAATAAGATTGACTGACTTATGGTCAGATTGACGAGAGAGACAGAGAGTGTGTGTGTGTGTGTGTGTGTGAGAGAGAGAGAGAGAGAGAGAGAGAGAGAAAGTCCAAATAAACACAATTAGAAATGTGAAAGATGAGTCAAAACTGATACCCAAGGAATTCAAGAGATTACTATATATACCTGTATGCAAATAAATTTGCCAATCTGAAGGAAATGAAGGACTTTCTGACATCACACTACTTTCCAAGGTTGAAACAAGAAGAAACTGAAACTCTAAACAGACCAATATCAATCCAGGAAATTGATTCAGTCATAAGAAATCTCTCCAGGAAAAATTTCCCAGACCAGATGGCTTCCCAACTGAATTCTAGAAGACATACTAATAGGAGCTGATACCAATCTTATTGAAAGTATTCCAGGCAATAGAGAAAGATGGAATTCTTCTCAAATAATTTTACATAGCTAATGTCATACTGATACACAAATCTGGCAAACTCAACAAGGAAAGATACTTACAGGACAATCTCCTTGATTAACATAGATGCAAAAATTCTCAACAAGATACTAGCAAATCTGATCCAACAACACATTGCAAGGATCACCCACCTTGACCAAGCGGATTTTATTCCTGGGACGCAGGACTGATTCAACATTAGTAAGACCATAAATGTAATTCAATACATTAACAGATGTAAAAACAAGAATGACATAATTATATCATTAGATGCAGAAAAGCATTCGACAAAATCTAGCATCCCTTCTTGATAAGAACACTTGAACACCTAGGCAAAAAGGAACATTCCTCAAAACATTAAAAGCCATCTATGATAAACCCACAGCTAACATTTTGCTCAACAGGCATAAGTTGAAAGCATTCCCCTTAAGAATGGGAATGGCATTCTCACTCTCACCCTTCCTGTTCAACATAATTCTGGAAATCCTAGCCAGAGCAGTCAGGCAAGAGAAGGAAATCAGGGATAACCAAATAGGAAAAGAGGAAGTTAAACTTTCCCTCTTTGTGGATGATATGATTTTATACCTTGAAAATCCAGGGAAGTCCATCAAAGTCTCCTTGCGCTGATAAGTGACTTTGGTAAAGTTTTGGGGTACAAAATCAATGAGCAAAAGACAATTACATTTCTATACACCAGCAACAAGCAGGCAGTTAACCAAACCAAAAGCACAATCCCATTCACAATAGCCACAAATGAAATTAAAATGATATAATATAATATAAAATAAAATAAATAACTTGGCATTCACCTAATCAAAGAACTGAAAGACCTTTATGAGAACTACACAACACTGACCAAAGAAAGCAAAGATGACACAAACAAATGGAAAAAATAGTTTTTTGCTCATGGATTGGAATAATCAATGTTGTCAAGATGTCCACCCTACCTAAAGCAATCTACAGATTTAATGTAATACCCATTAAATTACCAACATCATTTTTCTCAGACCTGGAAACAACAGCACAGACATTCATATGGAAACAGAAAAGAGCATACATAGCCAAAACAATCCTCAGCAAAGTGAACAAAGTAGGAGATATCACACTTCCAAAATTTAAACGTTATTACAAGGCTATTACAGTTAAACTAAAACAGTCTGATATTGGTGCAAGAATAGACACATAGACCACTGAAACAGGACAGACATTCCAGAAGCAAAAACATGGTCTTACAACAAAGCCACCAACAAAAATGACCGGGGAAAGGAGACAATATTTAGGAAATTGTGCAGGTAAAACTGACTGACCACATGCAAAAAATTGAAACTGAATCCCTACCTATCACCATATACAAAAAAACAACTCAAAATGGATCAAGACCTAAATGCAAACCTCAAACTATAACAATCCTAGAAAAGAAACTCAGGAAACATGCTTATGCACATAGGAGTAGGCAATGGATTCTTGATCAAGTCCCCAAAAGCAAACACCATAAAAGCTAATAAAGACAAGTGGGACCTTGTCAAACTGAAAAGCTTTTGCATAGCAAAAGAAGCCATTAGGAGGGTAAAGAGATAACCCACATAATGGGAGAAATATTTATAAGTCACCATCTGACAAGGGCCTAACTTCTAGAATCTACAAGGTCTCAAACAAAGTGAAAGAAAAATGTAAACAATCCCATTAAAAAATGAGCAAAAGATATGAATAGACACTCCTCAAAAGAAGACAAGCAGCCAGCAGATACATGAAAAAATGCTCAATCTCACTAATCATCAGAGAAATGCAAATCAAAACTACATTGAGACAAAACCTAACTCCAGTAAGGATGGCCATCATTAATAACTTGAAAAACAATGGATGATGATGCAAGTGCAGAGAAAAGGGAATGCTTCTACACTGTTGGTGGGAGTGCAAACTAGTTCAACCTCCATGGAAAGCAGTGTGGCGATTCCTAAAAGAACTGAAAATGGACCTTCCATACAATTCCGTAAGCCCCACCTGGGAGTATACCTGGAGAAACATAAATTGTTCTACAAAAAATACACATGCACATGCAAGTTCATTGCCACACTATTCACAAAAGCTAAAACATGGAACCAACCCTACTGCCCATTAAAAGTGGACTGGATAAAGAAAATGTGTTACATATACACAATGGAGTATAACACAGCCATAAAGAAGAACACAATCATAGACTTCACAGCACATTGGATGGAGTTGGAGATCATCATACTAAGTAATCTATCACAGAAACAAAGAACTGAATACCACATTACCACTCATAAGCAGACCCTGAACAATTATCACATGAACACAAGGGAAAGATTGGCAGTCACTGGGCACTGCTAGGCAGGGAGGTAAGGAGTACGGTGGGGGTCACGTGACAACACAAAGAACATTAGGTTCACTAACAGGGAGAGTGAGGGCCAATTGGAAGCCCAAACTTCACCTGTATACAGCCTACCTATGTAGCTAATCCTTACTTGTACTCTACAACTCTAAAATAAAATAAGATAAATTGCTTAGCTATTTTATTTGCATTTATATTTACAACAAAGGTTTAATGTAATTTATTACAAAAATATTTCGTTTTCTTCCTAATGTTAAATTATGTAATTTAATAATTTTTTAAAAAGTTAAAATATGTCCATTCTGTTCATGAATAGTCTGTAGATTTCAGCATAATCTCTTCAGATGTGATTGATTATCTTTTATTTATCTATTTAGAGTCAGGGTCTCTCTCTGTCAGCTAGGCTAGAGTACATTGGCATGGTCAGGGCTCACTGCAGCCTCCTCCTCCTTGGCTTAGGCAATCCTTCCACCTCAGCCCCCTGAGTAGCTGAGACTACAGGTGTGTGCCACCATGCCCAGTTTATTTTTGTTTTATTTTTGTAGAGGCAAGATGTCACTCTATTGCCTAGGCCGGTCTCAGACTCAGGCTCAAGCAATCCTCTCATGTGGGCTTCAAAAGTACTGAAACTACAGGCGTGAACAATCATACCCAGGCTACAATTGATTATTTTTTTAATCTACCTTAACTATTAACCAAATTTGTAAATTCTTCACTAATTAAAAGAAAAAACTCTTAAATAAATAAATTGCACGTTAATGTCTGCCTCAAATGCTTATTAACAACTTAGGATTGGTTTTGATTAAGGCATATTTATTATGGATTTTTAAAATAAAATGTGTAAATTCCAGAAAGTGTCTGATAATATATTGTATAAAAATTACCTAAGAAAGAGTTTTGATTTTGCTGATCTCCCCTTCTTGGTAAAATCAACGATAAGGCTTTCTTAAAAGTTTACTGTTGTGTATATTTCATTTGTGTCAAATAAAACAAATGTAAATAAGCAAATCAAAAATTTAATAAAATTATGTTGGAATATTTTTATCAAAAGCTACTAAAATACTTACAAGTTACTAAGTACTAAAAAAAATAACTGTGCTTAAGTAAATAAGATTTTATTTAACTGATCCCAGAATATCTGTAAGGTCAAGCTATATCTTACAATTTCAATATGCAGTGCTTTTCTTACCTGCTGGTATTTAAACCAAGGGTATTTTTTGTCATTAAAATGTTGGACTACATTAATTATGGTATATTAACTGTTATTTATTCAACTATATTTAACATTGCAATCAATTTTTAAATAGTTAGATATTATTATCTTACTTTGTAAAGGTGTAGTTTTTCGTTCCTACTGTTCTTTCTTACAAAATATCTTCGACTGGGTGGTCTATAAACAGCAGCAAAGAAAACACTCAAAATAGTGAATAGACAACTTGTATAGTGGGAGAAAATATTTGCAAACTATACATTCAACAGGGCCTAATATCCAGAATTTACAAGAAACTCAAGTAACTTAACAAAAACAACAAAAATAAAAACACAAATAACCCCAAAAGAAAGTAGACAAAGAACATGAATAGACATATTTAACAAAAAGACATACAAATGGCCAACAAGCATACAAAAATTATTCAGCATCATTAATAATCAGAGCACTACAAATTGAAACCCAGTGAGATATCATCTTATACCAGTTTGAATGGTTATTATTAAAAAGGAGAAAAACAAAAATAAACAGATGTTGATAAGTATGCAAAGAAAAGAGAACTCATTCACTGCTGAGGATAATGTACATTCATACAACTTTTTTGGAAAAGAGTATGGAGATTTCTCAAAAAAAAAAAAAGCTAAAAAAACTGGAATTACTAAACCCAGTAATTTCACTACTGGGTATGAATTAAAAGAAAAATAAATAACTATACTAAAAAGATAGCTGCAGTCTTATGTTTATTGCAGCACCATTTGCAATAGTAAAAAAAAGGAATCAACCTAAATGTCTATCAACAAAGGATTGGATTAAAAATTGGTATGTATACACAATAGAATGATATTTAGCCATAAAAAGAATGGAATCATGTCTTTTGCAGCAACATGAATGGAACTGGAGATCATTAACTTAAGTGAAACAACTAAGAAACAGAAAGTCAAAGAACTCATATTATCATTTATAAGTTGAATAGCTAAATAGCTTGCACATGTAGTCTATACAGTGGGAAATAATAGACACAAGCCTCAAAAAAGTGAAGGGGGGGAAAGGGCGTGTAATGAAAAATTATTTAATGGGTACAATCTGCACTGTTTGAGTGATGGATACACTAAAAGCCAAGATTTCACCACTATACATTGCATGTATGTTACAAAATTGTACTTGTATCTCTTAAATTTATACAAATTTTAAAAAATGAGTGACTACATGGAAATTGAAAATATTAGTAGCATTAAGTAAAGGTTTTTATTTTTTAAATTACACTAAATTTATTTATTATATTGAAGTAGGGTCTGAGCGCTTAATCCCCAGACACCAACATCAAAATTTTAAGTTAAGGAAAGAGAGGTTTATTAGCCAAAACTAGCTGGCCAGCGACCACTTGCTTGGACAATGCAAGTCCCAGTGCAAGGGCCCCGACCTACAGCACAGGGTGGTTTAAGTAGGGCAAAACCACACACTGGCAAGGCCTGGCTCATTGGGACTTTCTAAGTGAGCCAACATGCAGCATCCTGGAGGCCTAGGTACTTTCCAAGCAACGCTAGCAGGATTTACAGAAGCAGAAAAAAGCTGTTAAACAGTTTAACAATAGCCAGCAGGTGCTGTTTCTAGTTTCCAGGAAGAAGCTGTGTGAAAGGTTAAGTACATACTTGCTTAACTTTTAACATTTTATTTTATTACATTTTCTCAGGCCCCTTTCACAATATGTTCATTTATCTTACAGTAAAATCTAATTAAATTTAAGTTATTTCCTCAATGTGATCTCCATTGCTGGGTAAGAAGTAGAAACTCTAAAACCCTATCTACAGTGATGAGGGACAATGATAGCCACTTAAAAAGCATTTAATGGCTAGCATCCTGGATTTGCAACATTTCCTTCAAGATAGCCCTATTCCACACCCACGCCTTGTTTCACTTCTAGGGGCTCTTTCCTCTCCACACTTTTACTAGTTAGGCAGATATGATGCCTGAGGAGGACTCTCAGCCCTATAAATGGCACTTTCTAGCTGTGTTCTTTCATGGTGGAAGGAACTAAATATCTCTCTGTGATCTTTTCTATAAGAGCATTAGATCCATTCATGAGGGCTTAACCCTCATAACTTAGTCACCTCTAAGAAACTTTACCTCTTAATACTATCACCTTGGAGGTTAGGTTTCAACATTTACATTTTGGGACTACTCCTACAATTAGAGCATAGCATAAAGCCTAGAGAAGCATAATCAATGACCCAAATCACCCACTAGTAGTTTACAGTCACAGGCACCCAGGTAATACTGTGATCAAAACTGTGATCTTACTTATTAAGAACTTACCTAAATAACCTCTCTATGGAGGTATTATCACATTGGAATAAGTTGATGACACTGAGCCTCTAGCTTTTTAAAACCAACTAAAAGTGTGGACCTGAGTGGAAGCAAATAGAAAAAAAAAACAAAAACAAAAACAAAACATATTTCTGGCAGTTTATATCTTCAGACTCCTCAAAGTCTCGTCTGCCATATTTAAAGGCTGATTTTATAACTTGACAGTGTCTTAATGTCTCCCCAATTAACTATAACGCTTACTACAAATTGTCCTGAGCTGCCTCTGTCATAACTATCTTGGGTGTCTTCTACAAGTGATGCATCTTGGTAATACTTATAAGGGAAATTTCCTTCCTTAAATTTTAACCCTAGTTTATTTGAGTTTCTTTGATATTGACATCATTTGTCATACACATGGCAAAAGTCTGGATTTACATCAGTTTCCAGCAACAGATAAGGAACTTGGAAGGAAAAAGAAAACTTTAATATTTATACTCATTCTGTTCCTGACCGATACAAACAGCATCTATACATGATTAAAACTATACCTGCAGCAGTAGACCTACATGGACCACCAAATCCTACAATCGGGCCTTTATCTCCAAAGAGGTATTTGGTATACAAGGCAAAAATAGCTTCTGGTATTTAAATCTCACTGCCCCTAACTGAAAGGGGACTATTATCCTGATAGGATATGCCCTGGTCCTAAAAATCTCAAGAAAACATGAACCAGTCATAAATGAAAACAGAATTATGTATAATTGAACTTTGCTTTTGGCATTTTATTAAAATTAATATACTTTCTTTGAAGTACAAACTGTCAGAGTAATTTTCTCCCTGGATTGTATAAGATTCCAATACCTGGAAGGCCTGATATTGATTCTCACTTAGTAAATAATTTGACCCCAAAATTTTTGCTTAAAGATTATCCTGATCTCAAGCAAGAAAGAACTAAAAATGTACAGATAAAGCAGTTTATTCTAAATAACCAAGCCAAGAAGGAAAATGCAGTCTATTATTTTTGAAACTGAAGGAATTGGGGAAACAGTAAGCAAAAAAAGCAAAAAAGAAAGATCACCCTAACTAGCAAAAGTGTGGTGAGGAAAGAGCCCCTAGAAATGAAACAAGACGTGGGTGTGGAATAGGGCTATCTTGAGGGAAATGTTGCAAATCCAAGATACTAGTCATTAAACGCTTTTTAAGTGGCTATCATTCTCCTACATCACTGTAGATAGGGTTTTAGGGTTTCTGCTTCCTCCCCAGCAATGGAAATCACGTTGAGGAAATAACCTAGATTTAATTAGATTTTACTGTAAGATAAATGAACATATAATAAATAAATTTAGTGTAATTTTAAAAATAAAAACCTTTACTTAATGCTACTAATATTTTCAATTTCCATGTACTCATTAACGTTTTTAAATGTACTCTAAAATCTTAAGTATAGTAATCCATAGGCATTTCCCTATAAGAAACAGATCAGTAAAACAAAAAATAGAAGGCAATTTGTTTTCATTTCAACTATAAGGAAAATTGTTTAGAGTAGTTCTTCATATTTAATCACTTACATATTATGCATATTTTCCATGAGATGTATTTTATTTAAGAACGTCTGAAAGAATATAAAACGCATTTCCCCCATTACTTAACATTTAACTTCAATACATATAGCATATTATCTCACAGATTTTCTGGTATATGATATTGGTATGATGGGACTCATACCAGTCATAATTATATAATGATGTCAATTGGATTTGAACATGATGTAGTTTTATAAATCACATTTTAAAAGGCAGAATTCTTAGCTGTTGCTGAGTATTTCATGAACATTCTATATTGTGAGTTCTAACGGACATTGGTCTTTCCTTCATTCATCTCTTTGACAAAAAACAATTATCCAGCCAAAAGTTATTTACCTGTGCCCAAGTTCTGGAGACTCAGTGATGATTAAATCACAAAACTAGATGTCAAATTATTCTGCCTAATAGAAGAAAACAATACAATACGTAATAAATTTAGTAGACTGTGATAGAGATTTGTGCTAAATGCACAAAGAGAGCATTTCTTCCTAGATAATATGTAAAATATTTTAGATAGTGTACAGTCTACCTAGTCATAAAAAAATGTTTTATATTTTCATAAAGAAAGCAAAAGCATTGCAATTATATTTGCTAACTATATTTCTTTTTTTATTTGTACGTTTGCAAAACCAACATCATCAGTAACATTTTGTTTAAAATTCATGTGCTGATAAAGTACTAAAAACAGAACTTCCTAATTCTCACAGAGTTCTGATTGAGAAATTTTCTATTTTCTTCTTAATTGCAATAGACTTATTTTGGAAATATTCACTAATGTTTTGTATACTCATGCTTCTTTTACATAATTTCTAAATCAAACTATAGTAATTATAGTGTTTATATACAGCGTACATATCCAAACAGCTAGGTTTTTTGCAAATAAATAGATAATGCTCTACATTTTTATGTCAAAGGGCAGATATTCCATTTAAAGGGAAAACTTTTATCTTCAAAATTTGAATAAAAACGAACTTGTACATAATTTTATCTAATTAAACGTAAAAGGCTAACACATATATATATATATATATATATTTTTTTTTTTTTTGAGTTGGAGTCTCACTCTATCGCCCAGACTGGAGTGCAGTGGCCGCTTCCGGCCACCGCAGCCTCGACCTGCTGGGCTCCAGCGATCCTTCCACCTCAGCCTTCCAAGTAGCTGGAACTACAGGCGTGCGCTACCACACCCAGCTAGTTTTTGATTTATTGTAGAGATGAGGTCTCGCCAAGTTGTCCAGGTGGGTCTCGAACCCGCGGGCTCAGGCAATCCA
>CAUYQG010264369.1:0-10418 GCA_963574415.1 Tarsius wallacei
GATCATGCCATTATATTCTGGACAGGTGACAGAGTAAGACCCTATCTAAATAGTAATAATAATAATAATAATAATAATAATAAAGTACAGACTTAAAAAACAGTATAATATAACAACTATTGGCATAGCATTTATATTGTATTAGGTATTCTTAGTAATCTAGAGATGATTTGTAGTATAACAGAATGTATGTAGGTTATATGTATTGGGGACTTGGGCATCCAGGGATTTTGGTATTTGCAGGGATCCCTGCAGGTTCAAAGAGACAGCTGTAGTTCCATATCCTTGTTTTGATATTTAATGTTTTTCCCCTTTACCGCTGAAAACAAATCATTTCAAGGACCTTTTCATAAGCCTTCTCTTTGCCCTCACAGCAGCCTTATAAAAGCAGTTGCAGGTGAGGAAATGGCTTCAGTGCTAGTCAGCCTCTGCTGTCCTTCACTTTGTGTTCCCTCTCTGACCCCAGTGTCCTTGTCTGTAAAATGAGGAGGGGACTGGAGTCAGGATGATGATAATGTGTGCAAGGCACTTCCTTGAAAATTCTCTCAGTTGAGCTTTCCAGTAGCCCTGGGAGGTAGCTAGTACAATCCTTTTTATTTTCAGAAATGAAACCCCTCAGACCAGCCAAACTGGAACCGTTGGTCACTCTGGTTAGAATTCTAAAATTTTTATTTATTTTATTTATTTATTTTGAGTTGGAGCCTCTGTTGCCCAGGTTGGAGTGCAGTGGCACGCTCACGGCCACCGTAGCCTCGACCTGTTGGGCTCAGGTGATCCTTTAGCTTCAGCCTTCCAAGTAGCTGGAACTACAAACACACGTCATCACACCTGGCTAATTTTTTGATTTATTGTAGAGATGAGGTCTCGCCAAGTTGCCAAGGCTGGTCTTGAACCTGTGGGCTCAGGCAGTCCGCTCACCTCGGCTTCCCAAAGTGCACCCGGCCAAACATGCAGTGTTTCTTGAACTTAAAACCCCATTGGCCATGGAGGTGCAGGATTATAGGTGTGAGCCATCACTCCCAGCCAAAAATTTGTTTTTTGTGGGGTTTTTTTGAGTTGGAGTCTCATTCTGTCACCCAGGCTGGAGCACAGTGGCATGCACGCTCACTGCCACCCCAGCAGTGATCTGCTGGGCTCCGGGACTCCTTCCACCTCAGCCTTCCAAGTAGCCAGAACTACAGGTACACGCTACCATGCCCAGCTAATTTTTGATTCATTGTAGAGATGCGGTCTCACCAAGTTGCACGGGCTGATCTCAAACCCGTGGGCTCAGGCAATCCAGTCGTCTTGTGCTGGGATTACAAGCTGAGCCACCAAGCCTAGCCAAAATTTGTATATTTAAGAGGTTCCTAGGTGACATATTAGCAACTGTCTTTGGTGAGCCTACACATTCCTTCTCATGACAGAGTTGTCTGAGAAAAATAATTTGAAGTTATCTCTGTTAATATGGACACTGAAGACTTTGGTGGTGACTTGCTGGGAGGTCCCAGATCCATTTCCCACTGTCAGTGCAACTTGTTCCTCATCTGGTGCCATATTGAGGGCTGTGAGTGTTTCAAGAACACCTGAAATGGAGCCTTCCTGAAATCTCGGGCTCAAGATGTTTAGCTGCAGCATAGCCACCAGCCATCCCAGAGTTCTTGGAGTGTGTGAATGGCCACAGCCAGAAATTCTTTGGCAGGCCCAACCCCTCTTGTTCTCTGCAGGAGCTTTTCTGTGTGTGTGGAGCCCTCAAGCGAGCTCGGCTGGTCCATCCTGGGGTAGCGGAGGTAGTCTTTGTGAAAAAGGATGATGCTATCACTGCATATAAGAAGTACAACAACCGGTGTCTGGACGGTAAGTTAAGGAGAAAGCAGCCCCTGGCCCTCCTGCTCTCTGCTTACTGTCAAGCAGCAGACCTTCTGGGGAAAGCCTTCCTCTGAGATGGGTGGAAGGGCATCCTGGTACCATCACCCCTCTGGGCCCCCTTGGCACCAGGAACAGGCAGGGATATGCAGCCTCTGAGTAGTGCTGAGCTATGGGTTTCACAGGGCCCCGATTTTCACCCATCTCTTGAACTTGAGCCCAGCAAGAAGTGAAATGCCATTTCTCCATGGGTGATTCTCTTACCCGGTTTTGCCAGAGAAGCCAAGAGTCAAACCTCCCTTTCAGATGTTGGTCTACTGCTAGGACACAGATTCCTCAAAGGCCTGGAGCCTTGTCTAAATGTTGGCACCTGGGGGAATTCACCTGGGTGAGTCAGTGTAGTTCTGATTTGCATTTCCTGGTGGCTAATGGTGTTTCACACCTTTTCATGTGCTTATTGGCCATTTGTACTTTTTTTTTTTAATTGTCTTTGTTTTTATTTAAATTTCAAATATCTGTTAATTTTTTATTGTTTTTTCTTTTATTTTGCTACATGCATGGATGTGGAAAGACATTTGTATATCTTATTTGGAGAAATGTATATTCAGAAGAATCTCTGCCCACTTTTTTTTTTTTTTTGAGTTGGAGTCTCCCTCTGTCGCCCAGGCTGGAATGCAGTGGCTGCTCCCGGCCACCGCAGCCTTGACCTGCTGGGCTCCAGCGATCCTTCCGCCTCAGCCTTCCGAGTAGCTGGAATTACAGGCATGCGCTACCATGCCTGGCTGATTTTTGATTTATTGTAGAGATGAGGTCTCGCCAAGTTGCCCAGGCGGGTCTCGAACCTGCAGGCTCAGGCAATCCACCCACCTCAGTCTCCCAAAGCGCAGGATTACAGGCTGAGCCCGGCTTCTGCCCACTTTTTAATTAGGTTCTCTTTTATTGTTGAGTTGTAAAGGTTATTTCATATCTTCTTGATGTAAGTCCCTTATCAGATAAATGATCTATCATTATTTTCTCCCATTCTGTAGGGTTTTTTTACTTTTTAAGTTTGTGCCATATGATGACATTTTGGTCAACAATGGAATATATATGTGCTGGTGGTCCCATAACAGGATACTGTAGTTTGTACCTTTTTATGTTTAGATACACAAATGCAGTTGCCTACAGTATTCAGTACAGTAACATGCTGTCCAGGGGTGTAGCTGAGGAACAGTAGGCTGTACCGTAGAGCTGAAGTCTGAACATAACTTGGCTCCTCTTTCTTCACTTAATTTGACAGCATAAGCAGTTCCCTTTACTCCTTGCTTCCGAGCAAGCTCAACTGGCTTCGCCCTGAGGCCAGTTGCTCCCTCCCCTTCCCTCTGCCTCCTCACGTCCGCTTTGAGGCTGCTTTGCTTCTCTCCTTGCTGAGGTTTCCTCACACCCTGGGATTTTCCTTGTGTCTGGGTTTGACTGGAACCTGGTAGCCCTGTCCCCCCTCTGTGGAGCCAGCTGTGGTGGTTGCGTTGACCATTGGCCATGGAGGTGCAGCACTGTCTATGTATGTGAGGAGCTGAGTCTTCAGAGCCTTCTCTTTGGTTTTTTTAGGACAGCCAATGAAGTGCAACCTTCATATGAATGGGAACGTCATCACCTCAGACCAGCCCATCCTGCTGTAAGTTGCAAAGGCGGGTGCTGGGCTGTGCTTTCCCACTCATTTGCTCTGCACAGTCACCTGTCTCTCTTCTTTAAGGCAGGTAAACTGCCGGCCTCACAGCTCTCCTCCATCCCCTATTCCGCTTCTTCTGTTCAGATGGCAGCTGTCATTCAGAATGCTTACATTTGACCAAAGTGGTTTGCTTTGTTATTTCCTTGGGAAAATAACGCCCTGTAGGCATTAGCATCATGACCTTGATCTCAGCCTTGTAATCTGAAAAACGTCTGAGAGGAAGCAGAGAATAGCCACTCATGTCTCCTTTGCACAGCGGTGTGCATCGTCCATGTGAACAAAGTACTCTACCTCTTCATGATTGACTCTGTTAGGGACAGTGCCAGGTGCTGTCCC
Source organism: Tarsius wallacei (assembly GCA_963574415.1). Lineage (NCBI taxonomy): Eukaryota > Metazoa > Chordata > Mammalia > Primates > Tarsiidae > Tarsius > Tarsius wallacei. The sequence goes on from CAUYQG010264369.1 coordinate 3,890, forward strand.
TCATTTTGCTCTCCAGTGGGGGGTTTTTGTTGTTTATTTTTGTGAGACGTGTCTTGCTTTGTTGAACAGGCTTGTCTCAAACTCTTAGCCTCAAGCTATCCTCCTGCCTTAGCCTCTTAAGTAGCTGGGATTACAGGTGTGAGCCATCATACCTGGCTCTTCATATCGTCTTTCTTTCTTTCTTTTTTTTTTTTTGAGTTGGCATCTCACCCTGTCGCCCAGACTGGAGTGCAGTGGCCGCTTCCGGCCACCGCAGCCTCGACTTGCTGGGCTCCGGCGATCCTTCCGCCTCAGCCTTCCAAGTAGCCGGAACTACAGGCGTGCGCTACCACGCCCGGCTAATTTTTTTGATTTATTGTAGAGATGAGGTTTCGCCTGCCCAGGCGGGTCTCGAACCCACAGGCTCAGGCAATCCACTCACCTCAGCCTCCCAAGGCACGGAATTACAGGCTGAGCCACCGAGCCCGGCTTCTTTCTTTCTTTAAATTTTATTTTTATTGTAGAGATGAGGTCTCGCCAAGTTGCCCAGGCTGTTCTCGAACCCGTGGGCTCAGGCAGTCCTCTCACCTCGGCCTCCCAAAGTGCTGGGATTATTGGCATGAGCCACCGTGCCCAGCCTTATACCTTGTTTCTTATACACACCTGTGCATACGTATATGCCTGGCCCAGGGCTGAGGGCTTTTTTTGAGCCTGAGATGCATAAAATGTTGAGACTGGGGGAATATCATTTTCTAGGAAGGAGCCACATACCCAGGGAGGAGGTTAGACTTGCCAAGGTGGTTGGGATAGTGCAGGGCAAGCTAGAGATAGACTTTGAGATTTAGAAAGACTAGGATTTGAACCCTTAGTTCAGTTATGTGATTTTGGACATGCTTCTTAAACTACATTTCAGGAATAAGTTGTATTCTAAAAATGTTGCTTAGGATTTTGTGACCTAATACATTTGATGACCATTGAGCTAAACAGAGTTAAATCAGATTTACTTTTGGGCCTCTCCAATTGTGTATAATGTGTGTTGCCATCCAGGAGGGACATACGGTGTTTCTTGAACTTAAAATCCCCAGAACATAGCAGGCTGCATCTCTGTTTTCGCATCAGTAAGTAAGAAAAGTGGTAGTTTACTACAAGATGAAATGAGATGAAGGTGTTAACACCCAGTGCCTAGTTCACGACAGATCTTCAGTAAATGGTGGATCCCCTCCCAATCTAGGAAAAACTGACAAGGATTTTTACTCTTTGCTCTCCATAGGCGGCTGAGTGACAGCCCCTCAGTGAAAAAGGAGAGTGAGCTGCCTCGCAGGGTGAATTCTGCCTCCTCATCCAACCCTCCTGCTGAAGTGGACCCTGACACCATCCTGAAGGCGCTCTTCAAGTCCTCAGGGGCCTCTGTGACCACACAACCCACAGAATTCAAAATCAAACTTTGAGCAGGGGAGTAAGGCAGCCAGAAACAGGGGCAGAGGAGGGTGGCTCTGTTTCCCAAGGCAAGGCTTGTGACCAATGGGCCATTGGACTGGAGACCCCTGAGCGTGGGCAGGGCTGCCGGGGGTAGAGAGCTTCCTCGCTGGAGGGCATCTGCCGTTCTGTGTTTGTTCTTCCCTGTGTTCTTCTTCTGTACGTTAACATTTCCTGTAGTGTGTTTTTTCTCTCCACCTCATCACCCAAGGTAGGCTTGTGTTTCTCAGAGTGTTTCTCCCCCAACCTTGGCCCCAGGCTGGTTTCTTATCTGGAAATGGTACACTACATTCTCTGAGTGGCTTTCCTGTGGCCCCATGGGATACAGGGCAGGGGCTGTTTGAAGGACTCTACTTTTCCTTTCTACTTTTTAAGCTTTTCAAACAAAGCAGGGAATGGAAACCCTTGCCATCCTGTGGGGGCCTGGTCAGCTTGAGAGCTGTGCCACTCACCTGGTCAGAGGAGGTGGCCTGGATGGGGGGTCAGGTGATAGGCCGCTTTTTTCCTCCTTTTTTTTTTTTTTTTTTTTGGAGTCAGTCTCGCTCTGTCACTCAGGCTAGAGTGCAATGGCATGCTCAAGGCCATTGTAGCCTCAACCTTGTGGGCTCAGACGATTCTTCTGCCTCAGCCTTCCAAGTAGCTGAAACCACAGGTGTGTGCCACCATGCCCAGCTAATTTTTTATGATTTATTTTAGAGACGAGGTCTCACCAAGTTGCCCTGGCTGGTCTCGAACCCCTGGGCTCAGGCAATCCTCTCACCTCTGTCTCCCAAAGTGTTGGTATTACAGGCATGAGCCACCACACCCAGCTGTGATAGGCCTCTTGTCCTCTCACCCTTGGCTCCATGCCTGACTGGTGGCAAGGCTGGATGGAGCTTCTGTTCTTCCAAGATCGTATGTAGCCAGCTCTTGGCTTGGAGAGCCTATGCTTCTCAGGCAGCCCAAAGGAAATTCTCAAGTGTCCACATTTCCCTTTTTCCTGAGTTGTGCTAAATAACCATCTAGTCTTCTTGTCCTTCTGGGTGTCACTGCTGGGAGGGCTTACATTGCTGACCCTCCCAGTTCTTGTCTAGCGTGGCACTCAGCACTCTGGTTTTGGTGCAGATGCCAGCTTTCTAGTTGGACCCTTCGAAGGCTCTACCTCCCATTCTGTAATGCTATAGGTATGGGGATTATTTGAATGGAAGAGGTTGGTTTGCTCCTGGCTCTTCCTTTCTGGCATCAGTTGTCTACAGGACAGCAGTGAGGGATGCCAGGAAGCATATATCCAGCTGCCACCAAGGGGTACTGCTGTCCCCACTTTTGAGTGACCCATCCGTCCATGACCAGAAGGCTATTTTCCTGCCTGGGGGAGGTGGACAGGGGAGGAGTCAAGGGAGCAGGGCAGCTTGCAAGTTGGTGAGCTGTTTCCCCAACCTGGGCCCACGCAGTTGGGGCAAGACTGTAGAACCCAGGGGTAGTCGCTGAATACCAAGGCAGTGATGCTCCCAGTACCATCTAGCAGTCCTCTGTTGGTTTGTTGGGATTGTAAAAGGCATCCAGGCTGGCAGAACTGGAGCAAGTTGGGGAGCAGGATTCTGGGAACTCTACAGAATCTGTAGCAAGTACTGTGAAAGGTGCAGCCTAGAAAGTAAAGGGAGTCTAAGATCCTCACAGCTGCTTGAGATTTGCTTGAGGCTAGCCCAGTAAAGAAAAACCTAGAAACTCACATTTCCAGAGATAAGTCTGTCAAGCAAGGAGGACCCAGAGTTTGAACCCAGCTTCAGTCCCTGGGCTCTGAGGTTGCCCAGGCCAGGAAGTCCAAGGAAGGGCCTGACGGTGCTCCCCTTCCCGATTCTTTAAAGAATGCTGCTTTTCTTCTTACCCCCTTCGCATGGGTGTGGACTTCTTTCATTTAGCACCTGGAAGACATTCCTCCCACACTTTACCCTTCCTGGTCCAAGAGAGCACCCAGAAGGCAGTAGAACCTGGTTTCTGGGTGCTGGGAACAGTTGGCTCACTGCTTAGACTTGGCTTAGAGTAGGGGATGGTCAACATCTTGCCTGCATGGCTTTACCCTCCCCTTATTCCCAAGCCATGTGTACTCTGGTTGTCAGTTTCATTGGGCCAGCTGCAGCTGCCTGGTCCTCTGGAGCTTCTGCTCTGGGTGACCTATGGCACAATGATGGGGGAAGGGGACCTGTTTGCCTCTTCTGCTCTGCAAACTGTCATCTTGGGAAACAGGGAAGAGAAGGTGGTGGGCCAGTCCTGTGTCCTTTTCCACCTCCCACTCCCCTGCATTACCCATCTGTGTCTCCTGTTCAAAAGGAGAGGAAGAGGCATTAAGGGATGGAGGGTGACTATGTATTACTTATCCATTTCTGAATAAACGTTTGTTATTCCTACCTTTGAGCTGTCTTTTTTTTTTTTTTTTTCTTTTGAGTCAGGTGTCTCTATCATCTGGGCTGAAGTGCAGTGCATGATCACGGCTCACTGCAGCCTTGACCTCCTGGGCCTAAGCAACCCTCCCACCTCAGCCTCCGAGTAGCTGAGACTACAGGCATGTGCCAGCAAGCCTGGCTGATGTTTTTAATTTTTTTGTAGAGATGGGGGTCTCGCTTTGTTGCCCAGTCTGGTCTCGAACTCCTGGGCTCAAGCAGTCCTGCCTTGGCCTCCCAATGTGCTGGTACTAGAGGCACAAGCCACCGTGCCCAACTTGAACTGTCATTTCTTTTTTTTTGTTTTGTTTTTTTGAGTTGGAGTCTCACTCTGTCACCCAGACTGGAGTGCAGTGGCACGCTCCCGGCCTCCGCAGCCTCGACCTGCTGGGCTCTGGCGATCCTTCCACCTCAGCCTTCCAAGTAGCTAGAACTACAGGTGCATACTACCACACCCGGCTAATTTTTTGATTTATTGTTAAAGATGAGGTCTCGCCAAGTTGCCCAGGCAGGTCTCAAACCCGTGGGCTCAGGCAGTCCACTCATCTCAGCCTCCCAAAGCACGGGATTACAAGCTGAACCACTGAGCCCGGCTGAACTGTCATTTCTTAAAAGATTGTGTTAAGTGGCCTTAGTAAGCATTGGCACTAGAAAATGAGAATTTCCCTCTGCTCTACTGCTCACCAGCTGTGACATGGGGGCATTCACACACATGACTTGGTCATCCTCAGTCTGCAGCTGAGGGAATGTGAGCATGAATGTCTGTGAAAGCCCTTGACACAGTGACCAAATACCCCCTGGGTCTAAAGCATCTCCTGGGTGTTAAGCATAGTCTGCCCCAGCATAGGGATAGGGAACAAGGGAGCCAAACTAATGGCCTTTACCTTGGTTTGAGTAAGTTACACTTAGGTGTAATTTACCTCTTAGATTAACTAGGCATTAGAAAAATTTTTTTTTTTTTTAGTATTGGGGGCACATCAAAATCTCTGCTGGAGTATGTCAGAGAAGGCCGAACCAGGAGCTGAAAATTTCAGTTGGTGTCAGTGGAGGTGGTTTGGGGAGAAGAAATGAGGCATCCCAGCCAGGGTGTTAACAGCAGAGACTAGTGGGATGATGGACTTTACCCCCACCTGGCACCAGTGAGGAAGTTTCAATATGTTTACGCACGTGCACAGTGATAGCACACAAAGCTATCAACAACGTTGTGATAATAAGCTTTCGTGGAATCACATCAAAGACTTTTATGCAATTTATACTTCCAGTGTTAGAAATGATGTGAAGATGAAACATATAGCAAATTGTAAAAAAAAAAGATTTAAAATGGAAAAATTTAAAAAGAGTTTAGGTGTATGAAAAAGTATATTGAATTATGGGCCATTACACAGAGGTGTAGTTCATAAGAGATTGTTGACTTTCCAAGTATATTTTGAAATCCAGCATCACAATAGCTGCTTATTTTCCTTAGGGGCATGGCTTTTGTCAGAGTACATTCCCATTCATTTTCTACATGGTGCTGCTCTTTCTGAAATTTGTGATTTGGTATACACTAACATGAGCATTCCTATTAAATTTTTCCACCTTCTGTGCCACGTTTTTATGTTGTTTTGGTTATGTTATGGAATTCATTCCACTTGTACTCATATACAGACCATAAATTTGGCTGAAACAAAACTGGTAATCAAACAGCAACACTGTTGCATGTGTCTTTCTGTCCTACTACCCACATAATCATTGTGGAACCTGTCAGTAACTTCACTGGCTTCTTCAGGCAAATGTGGCTTTAGTTCATTAAAAGCTGGAATTTCATCAGCTGGAAGGAATGCCAGCGCAGACAAAATGATGCTTTGCTTTTTTGTTTTTTTATTTTTTTTGAGTTGGAGTCTCATTGTCACCCATGCTGGAGTGTAGTGGCACGCTCAAAACCGCCACAGCCGCAACCTGCTGGGCTCAGGCAATCCTTCCAAATCAGCCTTCCAAGAAGCTGCAACCACTGGTGCGTGCCACCACGCCCAGCCAATTTTTTGATTTATCGCAGAGACGAGGTGTTAACAAGTTGCCCAAGCTGGTCCTGAACCTGTGGGCTCAGGCAGTCCTTGCCTCCACCTCCCAAAGTGATGGCATTACAGGTGTGAGCCACCATGCCCAACAGAAGTTTTTGTCATTGATGTATTGTGTGGCCAATCCACTTACCTGACTTTCCTGCCAAATGCATTGAGCTGAATGGAGAAAACTATTAGTTTGAAATTCTAATTCACTTCACACCTTGAAATTTTTAGAAGCCTTGAAGGCACCTAATTTTATATCTTTCATTTTGGTTTGGGGAGTCAGTTAGACGTTAGGGGTTTCATCATTTGCGATAATGGCATTCAGGGTTTTGTCTTTTGGGATTATGATTGGCACCTAATCTGAATAAAAGATAGAAAGCAAACAAATGAACTTGGAGACCTATGGTACTATAACAAATCTAAAAGCTTATGTCTTCGGAGTCCCAAAAGAAGAAAGGGTGGGACTGAAAAAGTAGTTGAAGAAATAATGGCTGTAAACTCCCCAGAAATGACAAATACAAATTTAAGAAGCTGACCCACCTGGGCAACTTGGCGAGACCTCATCTCTACAATAAATCAAAAATTAGCCGGGCGTGGTAGCGCGTGCCTGTA
>CAUYQG010264378.1:0-21760 GCA_963574415.1 Tarsius wallacei
AAAAAAAAAAAAAGAAAATATCCTGTCAAAGAGTAAGCTCAAAATAAATGGTTGCTATTGGTGCATTAGTCCTTATTTCTGCCCTTGCTACTCAACTAGCACCTAGCTAGTGGAAAGAACTCAGAAATATGTGATTGATGGATAAGCAATAAAACAAATGGCAGATAGAGTAGTGGCTCTCAAACTTTAGCTTGCATCAGAATGACCCAAAACGTTTGTGAAAACCTGGGTTGCAGGGCTTCACCATGATTTTTTAATTCAGTAGGTCTGGGATCCAATGTGGCTCAATAATTTGCATTTCTAACAAACTCGTGAGTTATAGTGACAATGCTGCTCTGGAGACTGGAATTTATAATCACAAGTTAGATATTATGCCCAAGGAGTTCTCCCTATAACTACTCTGTAACTTATCTGACCATACAGCTTTCATTGTTTAGTTTTGTATGTTTGGCTGCCTCATATCTGAAACCTGTTTTCTGAGTCCCAGACTATTCTGTGCTCTTATTTACCCACTTGCTTTTTTGAGTCAGAGTCTCACACTGTCACCCACTCTGGAGATGCAGTGGCAGACTCATGGCCACCACAGTTTCAACCTGTTGGGTTCAGGTGCCCTTCCACATCAGTCTTCCAAGTAGCTGGAACTACAGATACGCACCACCATGCCCGGCTAATTTTTTGATATATTGTAGAGATGAGGTCATGCCAAGTTGCCCAGGCTGGTCTTGAACATCTGGGCTCAGGCAATCCTCTAGCCTCTGCCTCTCAAAGTGCTGGGATTACAGGGGTGAGTCACTGCACCCGCTTTTTACCCACATTTTTATCTATATGATAGATGGAATATTGATTCAGCCTCCATGGTTAAATCAGAAAATACTTTCTGAAGTATGCATTCCAATCTTATTTGTAAATAGTTCTTTGCCTTGGTAAGAAGTAAAACGAAACCTCAATGCCATGTCATTAATGTTTCAGTAAAATAAAACGTTAAGAGCATAACAGATATAAAACCATACAGTCCAAAAAATTCTTGAAGGTTATTTAAAAAATACTATTATAGGTTGCAATGTATGTCATTAGGATGATGGACATTCAAAAGTCTCTGACTTCCCTACTGTGTAGCTTGTACTCTATAAATTCATACAAATTTTAAAAAAGATTATAAGAAGTTAAAGGGTAGAATCTTACTGGCACTAGTAGATTGACTTATTTCACATGTTTACACTGGCAAATGACATTTACCAAAATATTTACTGGTAAATGACTCTTGCAAAAATATCTACTGGTAAATTTTTTATAGATTTAATATCATTTAGGGTTTTAAATAAAGTATAAAGTATACATCATGCATGGGAGATTGATATTTCATTATGATAGAATAATTCAGATCTCAAGGGGCTATGATTCTACTTGCTAGATAAATATGTTAGTTGTGGCAGAAAGCAGAAAGTGAAAGAGTTTTTTAAATTTTATTTTTGCTTCTAACCTCTACACATGTTAGAGGTTGTGATGAAAACTCATGTCATGAGCTGATTTTACTGTATAATCAAAAGTAAAAAGAGGTATCAAAAGCCATTTTGCTGTTTTAATGAAGAAGAAACTGAATAAACCCAGCACATCAAAGATAGTCCCTGCACAGTGATGTGAACAATTCATTGCAAGTGATTCTGAGTTCCACTTCCAAACCTTTGAAGTGGACAAATGATAAGAAAATCATGTTATCTTGAATGTTTGGCTCCTTTAAATTCCAAAACTCTGTATGTTTTATTTTCTTCTGAAGTGTCTAGCAGTCCTTTATGTTATTCTTGACTAGACTATGTTTATTTTGGGCATAACAATATTTAGAATGAAAGGACAAAAATGAAAATGATGTTCTCCCTTTTAATTCCTAAACTGTGCATGTTTGTGGATTTCTAACCTCATTTGGCCTTTACTAGGCTGTTCTGTTATCAGTGAGAACCAGCCATCAGGGCAGTTAGTTATGTAATCTCTCTGAGCAGCCTTAGAGAAAACATTCTGGAAAGAAAAAAAAAAGTTGTTTATGATCTCCGTGTCATGCCTCTTTCAGGGAATTTTGTTTGGCACTTATGCCAATAGCAGTATACAAATACTAGTAGGGCAAATAGCAGAGAAACAGAAGGGTACTCACATATCCCTAGTTCATCAAAAAGTAATGCCTCGGTGTTTCTCCTGGAGAGATACTTTTGCAGATGGGTTGAACAAATATTGCACATGAGATGGAAGAAGGAGAAGTGACCACTAATTCTGGCAAAATGAACAATCAGGTCATGTATAAAGGGTTTGAGTAAAAACGATTTGCTCTTAAATCTCAGCTCTGTCTCTTACTAGCCATGTGCTCTTCTGCAAACTTCTTGAACTTCCTGAAACTTTGAGTTGTAGTCTGCTTAGTGGGCCTAACAGCATATACTTTTTAGTTTTAGTTTTTGTTTTTTAACTAGAGCTAATGTATAATTTTCACAATATGCTATTATATATGTTAATAATTTATTCGCTGATTTATACCTAGATCATAACAATAAGAATTCCATAGTTAATTGTTGTTAAAAAATTATTTATTTAACACAAATTAATTGTAGGATTATTAGTATTATTTAGGTATTAATAATATTATATAATAATATAATCTTTCAATCTTCTGATCTGACCATGAAGAAATTTAAAAAATTATCAGAAAGTACTATGAACACCTGTATGCAAATAAACTAGAAAACCTAAAGGAAATAAAGGATTTTTGAAAACACACAACCTCCCAAGGTTGAAACAAGAAGAAATTGAAACTCTAATCAGACCAATAACAATTCAGAAAATAAACTAAGTCATAAGAAATCTCCCTACAAAAAAAAGTCCTGGATCAGATGTCTTTCCAGATGAATTCTACAAGACATAGAAGGAGGAGCTGATACCAATCTTATTGAAAGTCTTCCAGACACAGGCAGAGAACCAAATATAAAGCACAATCCCATTCACAATAGCCACACAAAAAAACAAAATACCTTGCCATCTTCCTAACCAGAGGAATGAAAGATCTTTACAACAAAAGCTATAAAATATGATGCAAAGTCAAAGATCACACAAACAATGGAAAAATATTCCATGCTCATGGACTGGAAGACTCAACATTGTTAAGATGTCCATCCTAAAAAAGCAATCTACAGATTCAATGCTATACCTATTACATTAACAACATCTTTCTTCTCAGACCTGGAAACAATAATACAGAAATTCGTATGGAAACATAAATGACCATGAATAGCCAAAGCAATCCTTAGCAAAAGAAACACTTCCAGACTTTAAACTTTATTATAAGGCTACAATAATCAAAACAACCTGACATTGGTACGAGAACAGCCATGTAGGCCAATGGAACAGGACGGAGATTCTGGAAGCAAAACCTCAATTTCTGAACCAACTCATCTTTGACAAAACCTCCAACAACAACCACTGGGGAGAGGAGTACCTATTCAGTAAACAGTGCTGGGAAAACTGACTACATTCAAAAGAATGAAAGATGACCCCTACCGATCACCATACACAAAAATCAACTCCAAATGGATCGAAGACCTAAGTGTAAAACCTCAAATTTAAGAATCTTAGAAAATGCAGGAGACACCCTTACAGAAATTGGAACCGGCAACCAATTCCTGATTAAAACCCCAGATGCTCATGCAATAAGAGATAAGATTGACAAATGGCACCTCATCAAGCTGAAAAGCTTCTGCAAAATAAAATAAACCATCAAGACAACAGGGAGACAGCCCACAGAATGAGAAAAAATATTTGCCAACTGCATACTTGACAAAGACCTGACATCCAGGATCTACAAGGAACTCAAACATGCCAAAAAGAAAACAACAAACAGCCCCATTAAAACGTGGGCAAAAGACATGAATAGACACGTCTCAAAAAATGACATACGAGAGTAATCAACAGACACATGAAAAAATGCTCAACCTCACTGATCATCAGAGAAATGCAAATCAAAACCACGTAACTCCAGTAAGAATGGTCATCATCAATAAAACAAAAAACAGCAGATGCTGGTAAGGATGTGGAGAAAAGGGAACACTTCCACACTGTTGACTGGAATGCATACTAGTTCAACCTTTATGAAAAACAGTGTGGTGATTCCTAAAAGAACTAGAAATTGACCTTCCATACAACCCAGCAATCTCACTTCTGGGAATATACCCAGAGGAATTTAAATCACTCTACAAAAAATATACCTGCACATGCATGTTTATTGTAGCACTATTTACAATCTCAAAAACATGGAATCAACCATACTGCCCACAAAATCTGACTGGATAAAAAAATGTGGTACATATATGTAATGGAATATTACACAGCCATAAAGAACAAAATTATGGACTTTGCAGCAACTTGGATGGATTTAGAGTCTATAATATTCAGTGATTTATCACAGAAACAAAGAACTGAGTACCACAGGTTTTCACTCATAAGCGGACCCTAAACATTTGCCATAATACCATAAGAAAGGAATTGGCAGTAACTGGAAACTTCCAGGGGGGCAGGCACATAACATCAATAAGGTACCTGATTTCAAACCAGTCAAAGTGGGGACCAAAGGGAGATCCAAACTTTCCTTGTACAAGGACCACTTGTATACCTAATCCTGAATTGTACCCCACATCTTTAAAATTTAAAAAATCAATTTTCCATTATTTATCTTTTGATTGGAGTGTTTAATCCATTATATATAAAGTCATTGTTGATTAAAAAAAAAAAGCTTACTCTTGCCATTTTGTTGTTTCCTGTATGCCTTGAAGTTTTCTGTCCTTCACTTCCTCTTTTGCTGACCACTTTTGTGTTTTGCTGATTTTTTTGTGGTGACATAATTTGATTCCCTTCCTGTTTTCTTTTGGGTATATTTTATAGATATTTTCTTTGTGGTTACCATAGGGATTATTTTTAAAGTTTTAAAATATTAAAATAGATTTTATTTATTTATTCTAAAGCAAGATTTATTGAGAGGACAGAAAAGCTCCCACAGTGAGAGGGTACCTGAGGTGGTTGCCCAGCAATAGATTTTAAAATGGCAACAATATAATGACAATTTCATACAGAAACTTTATTCCTTCAACTCCTCTTTCCATCTTATGTTACTAAAGTCACAAATTGCATCTGTGTATGTCACAAATTTATTAACATAAATTTCTCCTCATTTAAAGCTTTTTTCTTTTGAATTTGATACAAAAATTAAAAGTGGATTTATGTACCAAAATTTTTTTAAAAAAGAAAGTCCTCTAGACAATTGAGAATGATGGAACTGAGGGAACTCACCCCAACTCATTTTGTGAAGCTAATATCATACTGACACCCAAACCTGGCAAAGGCCCCAAAAGAGAGAATTACGGACAAATCTCCTTGATGAACATGGATACAAACATTATTAACAAGATTCTAGCAAATCAGATCTAACAACATATCTCAATGATCATTCAACATGACCAGGTAGGCTTCACTCCTGGGATTCAGGGCTGGTTCAACATTCATAAGACCATAAATGTAATTAAGCACATTAATAGATGTAAAACCAGGAACCACATAATTATCTCCTTAAATGTAGAAAAAGCATTTGACAAAATCTAGCTTTTCTTCTTGATAATAACCTTTGAGCACCTATACATAGAAGGAGCATTCTTAAAAACAGTAAGAACCATCCATGATAAACCCACAGCCAGCATTTTTCTCAGTGGGCAGAAACCGGAAGCATTCCCCCTAAGAATGGGAACACCTCTCACCCTTCCTGTTCAACTTAGTGCTGGAAGTCCTAGCCAGAACAATTAAGCAATAAAAGGAAATCAGGAGTATCCAAATAGGAAAAGAGGAAGTTAAGCTATTCCTCTTTGCGAATGATATGATTTTATATCTTGAAAACCCTAAGGAGTCTGTCAAAAGCCTTCTCACACTGATGAATGACTTTAGTAAAGTTTCACATTACAAAATCAACATGCGAAAGACAGTTACATTTCTATACACCTGCAATAAGCAGTCAAAGAACCAAATAAAAAGCACAATTTCATCCACAATAGCCACAAATAAATGAAATACTTTGATATCCACCTAAACAGAGAAGTAAAAGAATTTTACAGTGAGAACTACAAAATGCTGCTGAGAGATATCAAAGATGACACAAACAAATGGAAAAACATTCCTTGCTCATGGATTGGACAAAACAATATTGTCAAAATATCCATCCTACACAAGGCAATCTACAGATTTAATGCAATATACATCAAATTACCAAAATCATTTTTTACAGACCTGGGAACAGCAATACAGAAATTCATATGGAAGCAAAAAAAAAAAAAAGAGCATGAATAGCCAAAACAATCCTCAGCAAAGGAAACAAAGCAGGAGGTATCACACTTCCAGACTTTGAACTTTATTATAAGACTACAGTAACCAAGAGGACATGGTATTAGTTCAGGAATAAGCACAAAGACCAATGGAACAGAACAGAGATTCCAGAAGCAAAAACACTGTCTCTCAACCAACTCATCTTCAACAAAGTCACCAATAATAATCAATGGACAAACGAGACCATATTTAGCAAGTGATGCTGGAGAAACTGGCTGACCACATGAAGAATGAAACTGGACCTCTTCTTATCACCATATACAAAAATCAACTCAAAATTTATTAAAGGCCTAAAGGTAAAACCTCAAACTTTAATAATTATAGAAGTGAATGTAGGAAACACCCCTGTTCACATCGGAGTAGGCAATGAATCCATGACCAAGTCCCCAAAAACAAATGCCACAAAAGCTAAGACAGACAAGTGGGACCTCATCAACCTAAAAATCTTTTGCACAGCAAAAGAAACAATCAAGATAGTAAAGAGACAACCCACAAAACTGGAATAAATATTTGCAAAATATGCAACTGATAAAAGCCTGGTATCCAGGGTCTACATGGAACTCAATCAAAGTGAAAGGAAAGAAAACAAACAACCCCATTAAAAAGTGGGCAAAGGACACGAACAGACACTTCTCAAAAGAAGACATACAAGCAGCCAACAGACACATGAAACAATGCTTAGTCACTAATCATCAGAGAAATGCAAATCATAACCATAATGAGATACCACCAAACTCTAATAAGGAAGGCTATCAATAATTAAGTCAAAAAACAACAGATGGTGGCACAGATGTGGAGAAAAAAGAATGCTTGTACGCTGTTGGTGGTGTGCAAGCTAGTTCAATCTCTATGGAAAGAAGTGTGGTGATTTCTAAAATAACTAAAAATTGACCTTCATGGGATCCAGATATCCCTCTCTTGGGAATATGCACAGAGGAACATAAATCATTGTTCAAGAAAGACACCTGCACATCCATGTTTATTGCTGCACAATTCACAATAGCAAAAACATGGAACCAACCCTGTTGCCCATCAAAAGGGGGCTGGATAAAGAAAATGTGGAACACATACATGATGGAGTATCACACAGCCATAACTCTGCAACAAATTGGATGGAGTTGGAGACCATCATACTAAGTGATTTTTCACAGCAACAAAAAAACTGAATACTGCATGTTCTCACTCGTAAGTGGGCCCTGAACAATAGACACATGAGCACAAGGGAGGAATCAGAAGTTGCTGTGCACTGCTAGGGGAGGGAGGGTGGGAGAGGGGCGGGGGACATGTGACAACAAAAAAATGTACCTGGTCCACTACCAGGGGGAATGAGGGTCAATTGGAAGCCCAAATTTCACCTGCATGCAGCCTACTTACCTAGTTAATTCTCACTTGTTCATATATCAAAATAAAGTTAAAAATAAATAAAAATGTAAAATCCATTTTTAAGTTCCAGATTATATCAAAGAAGGAGGAGGAGGAGGAGGAGAAAAGGGTGGAGGAGGAGGAGAAAGAGGGAAGGAGATGGAGAAAAAAATAAAGAGAGGTAAGGGGGGAAATACCATCCTAGATAATTAACAGGATGATTAAAAATGGTTCAGTGGCTGGACACAGTGTCTCATGCCTGTACTGTCAACACTTTGGGAGAGGCCTCTCTACAAAAATCCAAAAATAGCCAGGCTTGGTGGCACATGTCTGTATTCCCAGATGGTTTAAGGTGAGAGGATCACCTGAGGCCAGGAGGTGGAGGCCATGGTGAGCAGTGATTGTGCCACTGCCCTCCAGCTGGGGCGATGGAGTGAAACCCCGACTGAAAAAAAAAAAAAGATTTTTTTGCATTTATTGCTTTGAAAAAACATATAATCTACCCCTACAATCCAGGACTCATGGTATCTTTGTGAGATAACCATTTCCTAGGTGGAAGCATTGGCTTTAAAGCCTAACTCTAAGTGGATCTCAGTTTCACTTGCCCCAAGCCAAACCTAGTCATTTTTGCACAGCTGGTTATGGCAGCCTTGGATTCAATATTATTCCATCACCTATTTTTCTTTTTTTGTTTTTCATCTTTCATTTTTGTGTGTAAATAAACTCTATCTCACATAACAAGTCTCCCACGAGGAGAATATAAAATATTAAGTACATGACATCTTTATTTTCTGTGTAGCAGCAACAATTAGTCATCATCTATAAAGGCTTGGGCCCACTAAATATTAATGTTACATCTTCTATCTTTCTTTTAAACCTAGTAGCTATTGCATAGTCCTCTCAAAAGAAAAAAAATATATATATATGCTTAGGTATTTTTTGCTGAACTTCTGTGAAGAGTTAGTCGAAGTCAGGTTACAGTTAAAAGAATAAATGCTAGAGAAGGAGTTATAACTAGTTACAATTAGGAATATTAACATGCTCCAAAAATTCATATACAGCAGAAAATAAGCAAAGTGAAAAAAAGAATGAATCTAACTGAGAAGAAATGAACATCGTGCTTATGGGCTGGAATAAGCAGAACCGTACCATAAATGGTTAACCTTACCTACTTGGTCACAGATGATGCTAGTTATCAAAATACCTTCTGAGCTTTTTCTTGGAAACTTGTTACACTTGGCATGTTCAATTAATTTACACATTTTTAGCATTCTGTTTTGAAACAGTTGAGCCAAAGAAAATTAAATTCTTTTATCATTTACATAACATTACAATGCTTATTTCTTCAACAAAGTCAAAAATATTTTGACTTGTCTTGTTTCTTCCATTCTGGAAGAATGACTGTGAAACAAAAGTAGGCATTTCGTGTTAGTTCAGAGGAGCATCACAGAATTGTAGATTCTAGTAGAACTGCTTTTAAATTCCATTTCCACCCTTATGACTCTGCAACTTTGAACAAGTTGCTTATTTCTGTCAAGCAGTACATTCTTTATTCGTAAAATAGAAATCATAATTCCTGTTTTACAGCTGTTTGGAGGAAGACTAAAAGTGGATATAATCAACATAAGGATTAAATTATAGGTATTAAAATAAAGCTTGCAAAGAAAAAGTGATTGTTGCACAAATATACTAAGAATTTTCAAATCATTATGAAAGGGCTAAGCATTTATCAGTATAAGTGAATCTTTATCTTTTTTTGAATTATTGATAATGTTTTTCCAGCTCTGATATATAGCATTCCTGACATTTATGTGCTTTGGGAACTCAAACACACTTCCATTTGTTTATGATATTAGCCTTTCCCAAAGACAAGATATCTTGTGTTATATAATTAGATAATAAGACGTGCCAATAGAAGTATTAACAAAATTTCTATTTGGAAATTTACAATTATTTTTGTAACCCATATTTATAACCTAGCCTTAAGTATAAGCAAACCAGATATAGTAGTAAATTATAGTATAATTTGGCACGATATTCTGTGACATACGTAGTCCAACGCATGTCCTCCCCAGTAGCTGTAATTTCAACAGGGGAAATGATTTATTGGAATTAAGCTTTTTTTCTCTAATCCAGATTACTGAATTTCCAACAAATATAGCATATTAAGGCTCAAATAACTTAAGAAGAGCGATTTTATCAAATTGGTCAGACAAAGGAGATGATCAGCACGGGGATGAGGGTCATAACAATTAGGAGACCCGAGGCAGAACTAAAGGTGGGTTTGAACTCTAGCTCCTAATGTGAATAGAAATATTTGGTGTGCAATTTTGGACTAATTACTTAATTTATCTTTGTTTCATCTGTAATATGGGCATAATGATATTTTCTACCACATGTTTGCTTTGATAATTAAATGAGTTAATACATGAAAATGTAAAGAACTTAAAAGAGTACCTTCCCATAAAAATTGCTTAATAAATGCCATCTGTAATTATTATTATTATAGTTGCATGGATGTCCCACAGGAGATTAAATGCCATCTTTAAAAAAATCAAAACATGCATCACCTTTTCCTTATTAAGTTTACTCCTTGTCCTTTATCATTGTTTCTGGCTCCAACCTTTTATTAATCACCAAACCTAAAACCTGAGGGTCTTCTGTGGTTCTTTCTGCACCCATACCCTCCACATGCAATCAGTCATCATGTTTCTGAATTCCACTTTTTAAATAGGGCCCTTCTTTTCATCCCCACTTCATCTGCATTACAATTATAACACAGAAACTCATTATTTCCTGTCCTGATTTTCACAATCACTGTAAATCTGGTCCAGTTGCCTTGAGACTTGGACCTTTGTTCTGGTAATTAGCAGAAAAATGGTTCTTGATGATCATCACCTCTTTTATGCATGTTCATGTGAAGGCTACTCTTACACTGATTCAGACTTGTTGTTGTCAATGTAGTGGATGTGATAGTATGTGACTTCCTAAACTAGGTTATAAAAGACATTATAGCTTCCTTCTTGGTTCCTTGGCCTATAGCCACAATGCTGTAAGGATGCACACATTCCCATGGGGAGGGAGAAACTGAGGTTCCTGAGCAACAGCCAGAAAGAACTTGCTCATCATATGACAGAGTCACGTTGAATGTGTATCTTCTAGCCTCAGTCAAACCTTCAGATGGATTCAGCACCAACTAATATTCGGTCTACAACCTCATGAGAACCCCAAGTCAGGTTCACTGAGTCAAACTACTTTGGAATTCCTGATCTACAGAAACGTTGAGAAATAAAACATTATTGATTTTTAAAGCTGCTGTGTTTGGGGGGTGATTTGTTATACAGTATCTCTCTTGAGACAACTAAAGCAACAGATTAATCTTTTGAAAACACGAACTCAGTCATGATGTTGCAGTGTTAAAACCTTCAATGAGTCCTATTTGCCTACCAAATTAAAGTCAAAATTCTTAGTAATAATGAGATCTTTAATGATTTCCTCCTGTGTATTTGTTCTCTCTCATCTCCATACAGTTTATGTTCCACACATGCACACCTACACACAATCAATATTACACCTTCATTCTTCTGAATATACTCTTTTTTCTTTTTGAAATATCCACGAGTTTATTCTACCTGAGCACTTCCCAGCACAGATATCATTTTTTTGCCACAACCTTTCTGGTTTTCCCCAGGCAGATGTCCTTTATTCTTTCATTCTATCCTGAGTATACTCCCTAGTACAATAAGTATTGTATTTAAAATAGCTTGTTTGTGTCTGTCTACCCTTTAACCCTCCCTCCTCCATTAAACTGTAAAATCCTTTAAGGCCATGACTAACACTTAGTAAGTATCAGTAAATAATTACTGATAGTTGGTTAATTTTTAAATTTGTTTCTGGTAAAAAGATCCACTGAAGGAATTTGTATATCCTCCAAATTTCCTCTTTGGACATGTTACCTACATATGCAAATTACTTATTCAGTTTAAGAATATATGTTTCCACAGAAGAAATAATAATTTCTATGTGTTTTAGACAGTACTGAACAAAGGCCTTGATGTTGTCTCATTAACATTTGGATTCTAAGGTTTCACTAAGATTATATACAAATTTGTGATCATATTATAATTTCATTTGCTTTCTTTATAACATCGCCATGGTTTGGAAGTTCTCATTAGTTCACTATATTTGATTGTCCCTGGAACTTAGATATTTTTATTTTGGCAGAGTTTTTTATGAAGCTTCACAGCTAATTCTTGGCAGTCAATTTGCAAGCTTGAAAAGAGAATGTTATCCAGAATTTGAATATCTTTCATTTTATTGCACATTACTGATTTGAAATATTTAATCTGCTGTAATGTAAATGACATGAAAAAATTGTCACAGCAATTATGAATAGCAAAACTTAATTTAATGAGAAAAGTTAACTTGTGAAAAGAAAATGTAAGCAATGGACAATTACACTAATGTGGAAAACAAAGTTTATTAGAAAAAACAAGTTGTATCCAAATTCAATTAAGATGATATAAGTAAACTGCCAAGTATATGTCCTAGATTAACTAAAAAATGGCATTTTTGTCAGTCAAGATATTGAAACAGTCACAAATCCCTCATCTGAAGACTCCAAAATACTTAAAACTTTAACTCATTCATTAGCATATTGCTTCTCATAAATATGTGAACTAAAGCATATGAATGAAGGTGGTATTTAAAGTAGTCATATAATATTATAGTGGCTTTCAGCAGATGTGAGCAATTCAAGTTCATCTAACTAGAAAAAAAGAGAAGTTTAGAGGAATAATGATTTTGTACCTATCATAGTACAAACAGGATTTTCTTCAAAACATCGAAATATTAATAGACATGTCTTATGAGCTTTCAGAATACTAGCTAAAATATAGTCAATAAAGAACTGAAATAGAAAAATATTATCTTCTGCAAATGCCATTTAAAATTTGTTATTTCAAATGTCTTGTTATGTGTGTTTATGTGCTTATTTTTATCTGCAAAACACAGCCAGAGATCAATCCAAGTACTCAGCCTTTCAAAATATGTGGGTGAAAATCCAGGATTAATGAAAGCTATTGTCATAAGGTTTCCATATATAAAAACAAAGTCATGTTTCTAAGTCACACGTAAAGAAAATTACAAAAATATATTTAAAAAATCATTAAACAATTTCAAATTATCTATTTTCAGGGTTAAGAAAAAGTGACATAGCAGAACTTAAAGCACTCAAAAATCAATTATTTTCACATTTCTTTCAAATTTTAATACATTTGACATCTAGCAGAACAATAAACATTGAGCAAATAAAGTATACCTGTTATTAGAATACTTATTAATCTGTATTCAGAGCACTTATAAAAAGGAAAGTTGAAATAGCGTCAGTGTAACAACTTTGCTTCATTTAATTATTTTTTCTGTACTTGGGGCTATTCAGAATTCTTATAACTTGTCAAAAGTCAACTTCTGGCTGTAAACTTTAGAATAACTTACTGAATACAAATGTATTATATACTTATCTATAGTTTTACTTTTATTATGCATGTAGAAATACTCAAGGAAACTTAGCTCTTGTCTAAGTTCTTTTTTGCTACTATAACAGAATATCTGAGACTGGGTAATCTAAAATGAACAGAAATTTATTGGATCACAGTTCTGAAGCCCGGTAAGTTGAAGAGTGAGGGGCCAGCATCTGGCAAGGGTCTTCTTGCTGTGCCTTTCCATGGCAGAAGGTAGAAGGGCAAGAGACAGTCTACTCTCTGAAGCCATTTTTAAAAGACACTAAACACACTCATAAGGGTGAAACTCTCATGGCCTAATCACCTCTTAAAAGCCCTACTTCTTAATACTATTATAATGGCAATTAAATTTCAACATGAGTTTTGGAGGGAACAAATATTGAAATCATATTATTCTGTCCCCGTCCCCAGAAAACTCAAGTCTTTCTCACACACAAAATACATTTCTTTTATCCAAGCAGCCCCAAAAGTCTTAACTTATTCTAATATCAACTAACAATTCCAAAATTCAAAGTATCATCAAAATCATTTATGGGTAAAACTCATGACATGGTTCATCTTGAGGCAAATTCTCCTCCAACTGTGAGAACTGTGAAATTAAACAAGTTACATTCTTCCAAAATACAATGGTTGGACAGACTTAGGAAAGACATTTTTATTCTTTAGAAATAGAAAAGAAAGAAGTAGCAAGTCCCCACCCAGTAAGTCTTAAACCCCAAAGGGCAAACAATACTAAATCTTAAAACTTGCAAATAATTTTCTTTGGCTCCATAACCCACCTTCCATATGCACACTGGGATGAGGGGTGTTCCCCCAGGCCTTCACATAGCTTCACTACTATGCTATGCTAGGCTCAACCCACACAACAGCTCTCATGGGTTGAAGTCCTATGTCTGCAGCTCTCCCAGGCTGATGTAGCCCACTGGTAACTCTACAGTTGTGAGTACTCAAGGGTGACCCCATACCCATGGCTGCACTAGCCACTGCCCACTGCATTGCTCTGCAGTGGCCTCACTTTCAAAGTTTTGCTGGGCATTGTCTAAGAAGGGAATTTTGGCTGTGGCTCCATTCCTGAGACAGATTTCTTCCTGGATCCCCAGGCTGTCCATGACATCCTTTGAGATTTAGGTGGAGAAAGCAATGGCCCCACAGCTCTTGCACTTGACACAATGGCAGAATTAGCATCATATAAATGTGGGCAAGGTTTATGGCTTGTATTTTCCAGAATGGCAGCTTGGACCGCACCTGTGTCTGCTTGAGTAACAGCTGGAGCAGCCAAGGAATGCTGTGCTAAAACAAAGGGAGCAGACACTTGGGACAGTGCAGGACAAAAAATACTGAGGCCCTCTGGGCATCCTAGGCCTGGCTTTTTTCATGCTTTTCCCCATAGGCCTTGATACTCTGGGTTTGTACTGAGAGGGTTGGTACCTACATTAGTAATCTCCAAAGTGCCTTCAGGGTTATTGTCTAATTATTCTAAGGAATGGATTGTGGCTTCCTTCTATTAATAGTAATTTCCTTGTCAAAGAATTGCCTGGCTTCACCCTTGGTTTTCTCTATTGAAAATACTCTTTCATTCTCTACCACTAGACCAGGCTGAACATCCTTCAAGTTTCCAAGACCTATTTATTTTTAAGAACAAATTCGCCGGGCTCGGTGGCTCAGCCTGTAATCCCGCGCCTTGGGAAGCTGAGGTGAGTGGATTGCTTGAGCCCACGGGTTTGAGACCCGCCTGGGCAACTTGGTGAGACCTCATCTCTACAATAAATCAAAAAATTAGGCGCGTGTGGTAGCGCGTGCCTGTAGTTCCAGCTACTTGGAAAGCTGAGGTGGAAGGATCGCCGGAGCCCAGCAGGTCGAGGCTGCGGTGGCCGGGAGCAGCCACTGCACTCCAGTCTGGGCAACAGACTGAGACTCCAACTCAAAAAAAAAAAACAAATTCCATTCATTATTTCATTCTTCTCACATTCTACTATATGCAGTTAAAAAAAAGTCACACAACACCCTCAATGCTTTGTTGTTTAGGTATTTCTTTTTCCAGATATTCTTGTTTATTGCTCTTAAATTTTGCCTTCCTCCAGACTCCTGTTCACAGATCCAATTCAGTCAAGTTCTATTCTACTTTATAGCAAGGATGGCTATTACTCCAGTTCCCAAAACTTTCTTCCTCATTTCTGTCAAGCTTCATCAGAATTGACTGTACCATTCATATTTCTACAAACATTCAGATCACAACCATTTAAGTATTTTCTAAGAAGTTCCAAACATTTTTCATAGTTCTTTTATTGTGATCCCTCACCAGAATCACCTTAATGCTCTGTCTATGACAATCTAGGATTTTTCTAGCCTTCTCCTCTAAACTCTTCCAGCCTCTACACGTTATTCAATTTCAAAGTTAGTTCCATATTTTCAGGTATAGCAACAGCACCATATAAACTTACCAAGTTTAAGTCTTAGTTCATTTTTACTGCTATAACAGAATACCTGATATTGGATAATCTACAATGAACAAAAACTTATTGACTCACAATTCTGGAGGCTGGAAAATCCAAAATAAAGAAATCAGCATCTGACAAAGGTCTTCGTGCTGTGTCATCCCTGGGAAGAAGGTCAAGACGGGGAAAGAGAGAAAGCCCACTATTGTAAGCTCTTTTTAATTTTTTAATTTTTTTTTCTTTATTTTAATGATGTGGGGTACAATTCAGGGTTAGGTATACAAATGTTCATTATGCAGGTACCCTTGCTGATGACGTGTACCCCTCCCTCTCCTGGCAGTTTCCCTCAACTGCCAATCCCACACCCACCCCAACAGTTTCCCACTACTGTCAATCCCTTGGCAATTGTTCAAGTGAGAAACTACTTCAACAATTATTGTAATACTATAAGAAAGGGATCAGCAGTAATGGAATATATATAATTATCATAATACTATAAGAAATTATATATATTATATATATATAATTGTTATGAGCGAGAATATATGGTACTCTGTTCTTTGTTTCTGTGATAGATCACTGAGTGTGATCAACTCTAAATCCATCCAATTTGCTGTGAAGTCCATATGTTTGTCCTTCTTTATGTCTGCATAATATTCCATTGTGTATATATACCACATTTTTTTAAATCCAGTCCAGCTTCAATGGGCAGCAAGGTTGCTTCCGTGTTTTTGCTATTGTGAATAGAGCTGCAACAAATATGCATGTGCATGTATCTTTTTGGTAGAATGACTTGAGTTCCTTCGGATATATTCCCAATAGGGGGATTGCTAGGTCATATGGAAGGTCAATTTGTAGTTCTTTCAGAACTCGCCACACTGTCTTCCAAAGAGATTGCACTAGTTGGCATTCCGACTAGCAGTGTAGAAGCGTCCCTTTTTCTCCACATACTCACCAGCATCTGTTGTTGTTTGTTTTATTAATGATGCCCAATCTTACTGGGGTCAGTTGGCATCTCAATGTGGTTTTGATTTGCGTTTTTCTGATGATGAGTGAGGCTGAGCACTTTTTCATGTGTCTGTTGGCTGCCCGTATACTTTTGAGAAGTGTCTACTCATATCTTTTGCCCACTTTTTAATGGGGTTGTTTTTTTTTTCTTTCAGTGCTAGTTTGAGTTCCTTGTAGATTCTAGATGTTAGACCTTTGTCAGATATACAGTTGGCAAATATTTTTTCCCATTTGGTGGGCTGTCTCCCTGCTCTCTTGATGTTTTCTTTGGCTTTAAAGAAGTGTTTCAGTTTGATGAGGTCCCACTTGTCTATCTTATCTCTTATGGAATGGGCACTTGGGGATTTGATCAGAAATTGGTTACCAGTTCCAATTTCCATAAGAATGTCTCCTGCATTTTCTAAGATTATTATATTTTGATTTTCTATGCTTAGGTCTTTGATCCACTTAGAGCTAATTTTTGTGTATGTAGGTGATACCTTGAAAATCCAAGAGAATCTGTCAAAGACCTGCTTGCGCTGATAAAGGAATTTGGTAAAGTCTCAGGGTACAAAATAAACGTGCAAAAGACAGTTGCATTCTTATACACCAACAGCAAGCAGGTGGAGAACCAAATAAAAAGTACAATGTCTTTCACAATAGCCACAAAAAAGAAAGAAAGAAAGAAAGAAATACTTCGGCATCTTCCTAACCAGAGAAGTGAAAGACCTTTAAAATGAGAACTACCAAACACTGCTCAAAGAAATCCAAGAAGACACAAACAAATGGAAAAATATTCCATGCTCATGGATTGGAAGAATTAATAGTGTTAAGATGTCCGTCCTACCAAAGGCAATCTACAGATTCAACTCAATACCCTTTAAATTGCCAACATCATTCTTCTCAGACCTGGAAATGACAACACAGATATTCATATGGAAACATAAATGACCACGAATAATCAAAACAATCCTTCACAAAATAAACAGAGCAGGAGGTATCACACTTCCAGACTTCAAACTTTACTATAAGGCTACTATAATCAAAACAGCCTAGTATTGGTACAAGAACAGACATATGGACCAATAGAACAGGATAGAAATTCCAGAAACAAAGCCTCAATTTCTCAACCAACTCACCTTTGACAAAGCCTCCAACAACAACCACTGGGGAGAGAAGAACCTATTCAGTAAATGGTGCTGGGAAAACTGTCTGATCATATGCAAAAGACTGATGTAAGCCTTTTTTAAGTGCATTAAACTCGCCCATGAGGATAGAGCCCTCATAACCTAATCACCACTTAAAGGTTCTACCTCTATTCTCTATTAATTACCAAGAGGACAGATGAGCAGACAGGTTAAGTCTTTTGGAAATGATCCAGGAAACCTGAGGGGTGGGAGAAAGTAATACATTGTGCTTGGGGTCTCCTCTATGATCCTGGAAAACTGAATAAGGTTTCAAGCCAACGTTCATTGGTACTTTGTGTCCTGACCCCTTCCATACAACTTTGTGTGGCTCTTTCTTAGGACAGAAAAGATGGCCAGGCTGAACCAGCTAGGTGCAAATTTATTCAGAGTGCCAATGATCAGATAAATTCTATGTAATATTAATTCCACCACAATCCTGCTCAACTTTGCTGTATATTGATGTAACAAATAAGCATTTTGGCCTTTATTTGGCCAGGGTGAATTTTTAAGGTGCCTTTCCAAAAAACACTTGAAGGATCCTACAGTTAAATTTGAGAATCTCCTCTTTGAAGTGTTCATATTTAGACATCTAGAAAACTTGGTTTAACCATTCATTGATTTCTATAATATATATTCTCAAAGTTCAGAGTACATACAGCAACAGGATTTCTATAACTGCTAATAAATTATTCTTAGGCAAATATGCTGTAATGAAGTGATGACTAGGGTTTAGATAACCATTCTTGTTTGTATATTTCCATCAAAAGGGTTGAATTAATTTCTGGCAACAGCCGTAGGTAAAAACAATGATTATAATATTAAGTATATAATGTTGGAGTCCCTTAAATCTTACTAATTGGTTGAGGCAATAGCAATATCATTGACCTTTAAAGCCCTAGCTCAGCTTAATGTTCCAAAGAAAAGAGAGTGGCATTTCACTAGTCCATATTGATCAATCACACAATCGCCTACCAACTTCTCATTATCAGCTTGGGATAGACTTCCATATAGGCACAACTCCAAAAATGTTCTTTCCTTCTGATTTTATTTGACATAAAATTGGTGACACGTTTTTCTTTCTGACAGTCCATTGTCCTGGGTATTTTTGCCAAAGCCTCAATCTTCAGTCTACCTTTCTCACACGTCTATTCTATCATCATCCTCCTCAATATTTATTCTCTTTACTGTCCTTGCTCTTTGCAGACTAAGAGTATTCAGAACATTGTTCTCGGTGCAGACTTAGTTGAAAATGAAACATTTGTTGAGACTATTTCAATTTAACATAAATATTCATAGACACATAAGAACTAGGTAAAATATTTCCACAGTTTATTTGCAAACAATGAGTTTATACGCTTCTACATTGTAGACAGAGATGTAAGAGAAATGAGATTTGGGGATGAATTGTTACCCAAAATCTGTATATACAAATGTATATATGTATACTCACATGTATAGTTGCATATTTTGAGAAGTTTTAAAGTCTCTTGTATAAAAAAAAATATACTGATGACTTTTGGAGATTATTTCACATTTACAGATAGTATCTCCTTACTCTGATTTTGGCATTAAAAGATTGTGAAAATAGAGTAAAATATCTGCTCAATTATCAGAAATTCTATCAAATGTTATTCCAAAGCCAAATTGTTGGGGAATCATAAATATTTATTATGTTTCTTCTAACCTTCATAGACAGGTACATTGAGCTTTACCAATACATCCAAAGTATTTGAGATATAGGGATATTGTTTCAAGCAAAATATGAATGGGCTCAGCCATTGAAGACTATATTATTTAGCATTTGTTTAAGAAATGTAAAAAATCTCAGTTGGCAATATTTAGGGAAGTCACATTTAACAGGCTGTTATGTACAAGTAATGCTCCTGCAAAGAAAAGTCAAATGCAAAAGTTTATATCTTCTTTTAAAATAAAGATTTAATACAAGATTCTATTTCCTTCTCCCTTCTCACTCTAACAAAAAGTTGAACTTAAGGGTACGTTGTCGATTCTCATTCTTCATAGTCTTTACTGTCTATATTTTGGTTGATCAGTTTAGCTTAATTCACTTCAGTAGTTTGGTAGCTGATTTATCTCTAAAAATTAAAAACAAAGCCTTTCCCTTATGAATAATTCAAGCCTTTGCTGGTTATAAAATTGCATCTTTGACTCTCTCTACAGCCAACTGATTCTTTCAAGTAGCATATTCCAATCTGTGAATTTGTATCTTGTATCTGACATCTGGGAGGAAAATAAAACCCAAGATTTGTTTTAAACAAACTTTATTTGCTCTTCACAGGTGCCAGGATTTGCTTTTTATTGTTGTTCATCAAAAAATAAAGTAGTTAATATTATCTCCAGATTCTGTGTTCTGGGCTTCTTTATGCATGCTCAAGTTTATAAAACAACATAACAGGAAC
The DNA here is from genome assembly GCA_963574415.1 of Tarsius wallacei. Taxonomy (NCBI): domain Eukaryota; kingdom Metazoa; phylum Chordata; class Mammalia; order Primates; family Tarsiidae; genus Tarsius; species Tarsius wallacei. The sequence goes on from CAUYQG010264378.1 coordinate 20,307, forward strand.
AGAGAACTGTAAATGTATTACTTAGGATTGAGAACATCTGCAAAATTTGGATGACAATAATATATTTATATTTTTGTCCCATGTATAGAAAGAACTGCTAATTTTCACAAATAGGATTCTACCATTTTAAGAGGTATTTGAAAAATTAATTTTGCTTAGATGAGATACATTTCTTAATCTTAAGACACACTTATTATTTTTAAAGATACTTAGTTGAGCACTAAAACAGGTAAAATTTTCAAAATTAATATTTAAGCCGTTCCAAATTAATTTTATTTTTTCTAATTACAAAAAATATACACCACTGACTTTAAAAAAATGATGTGAATAGAATGTTTAGTATTTATCTATTTTTCACTTGAAGAAATACATTAAGAAGTCACAGTCATTTATTTCTTTAACAATATATATTATAGTTAAACCTTCATAGGTTTCTTCTAATGTTGGCCTACTGTCTAAACCAGTTTTTATTTACTTAAAAATAGATTTTACTTGCATACTTAATACATTCTACTGTTTTTCCCTTTTCCTACTTATCTGTCATGTAGACCAAGAATTATCTTCATCCCATGAGGGAGATCAATATTGACTCAGGATTTGAAGGCAGTATGTATGAGACAGCATGTTACATAATGGTACTGTCACTGTTAAAACTGCTAGGGGTCACTGTGTGTAGAAAATCTTAAATATCTTAATTTTGCTTTTAGTTGTTCCTCAAAAGTCCCTACATGTGTGTACCACTAAGAATAGAATATGGTTAACAGTGAGATCTGAACTATACTATGTTTTAATCTGCAACCAATTGTTTCTATTATTGTAGCATATTTCTTGTTCAATTCTACCTTTAAAATAAATTCCAATTATGGACAATGTAAGCATATCTCAAGTGGATTTGGTAACCATAAGGCAATTAGGGCCAAAAGATACTTTGAAAGACATTGTGTTTATTCATATTTTGGACAAGAGAATGTTTTGTTGTGTTTTAGATTTTAACAGTTTGTTAACTGTTCTATTTAATCCTTTTTTTTTCACTACTATATATACAACAGAACAGATTTACTTCCTCTGGACACAACAAAAATGCTTTTCTTTCTAGCATATCAGTCTTAATGAAAACAAAGCTTTTGTGGCATGATTGTAGAATGGCATCATGAAAATAATTTATGACATAAGAGGTTGCTGGTCTTCTTTTGAGTCCCTCTAGATTAGTTACCAATAGGATTCTACAATGAATATTCCTTATAAACTACATTGTACTAAAATTGTATACAGGGGCCCCCAAAGTGTAAATATGTGTATATGTGTATATCTGTAATTCTTTTTTTTTATTGTGATATTGAGGGGTACATTTAAGGGTTAGGTACACAAATATGTCTCGTTCAGGCACCCTTGTAGATAAGAAGTGTCCCCCCATCCCCAAACAGGTATTTACTGCCATTAATCCCTTCCCCTAT
>CAUYQG010264385.1:0-21232 GCA_963574415.1 Tarsius wallacei
GCAGTAGTTGTGATCTAAATATCAGAGAAAATACAATTTAAGTTACCAAAATTTAAAAAGATACAGAAAGTCACTACATAATGATAAAAGGTTCAATCCATCAATAAGAAATATCCATCTTAGACATATTTGCACCAAGCACAGGAGCACCAACTTTTATAAAGCAACTACTAAGAAAACTTAAAAATATATATTGGCTCTAACACTATTATAACTAGGGACTTTAATATCACACTATCTACCCTAGATAGACCATCAAGGCAAAAAATCAACAAGGTGGTCCAGAATCTCAACCTGATGCTTGACCAAATGGATCTAATAGATACCTACAGAACACTCTACCAAACAGCCATGGATTATACATTCTACTCATCATCTCATGAAACATAAACATACTCCAAGATTGACCACATCCTTGGCCATAAATCAAGTATAAACAAATTTCATAAGATTGAAATACTGCCATGCACCTTTTCAGACCAGTGGAATAAAAATGAATATCAACACAAACAAGGTTCCCCCCAAACCCACAAAGACATGGACACTAAAAAGCATGATGCTGAACAACTCCTGGATCAGCATGGAAATCAAAGAAATTAAGTAATTTCCGGAAACAAATGAAAATGAAAAACATCTTACCAAAACCTCTGGGGTGCCATGAAAACATTACTAAGAGTGGAATTCATATCTCTACAAACACATATGAAGAAAATGGTAAGATCACAAGTTAACAGTCTACCAAGTCACCTAAGGGAACTAGAAAAGCAAGACCACCAAAACCCTAACTTCAACAGAAGAATCCGGATCACCAAAATAAAAGCCCAAATAGAGGACATCGAAGACCAAAAATCATAGAAAAAAATCAACAACAAAAAAGCTGATTCTTTGAAAGAATAAATAAGATTGATGGACCCTTAGCAAGACTGACTAAGAAAAAGAGAGAAAAAGTTCAAGTAAACACAAATAGAAAAACAAAAGATGAAGTCACAACTGACCCTGAAGAAATACAAAAGAATTTCAGAGATTACTTTGTACATTTGTATGGAAACAAACTCGAAAATCTAAGTGAAATGGAGCACTTTCTGATAGCATACAACCTCGCAAGTTTGAAATAAGAGGAAATTGAGACCCTAAATAGAACAATAACAACCCAGGAAATTGACTCTGTCATATAAAAACTACCTACAAAAAAAAGCCCTGGACTGGATGACTTTCCATCAGAATTCTACAAAATATACAAGGAGGAGCTGATACCAATCCTATTGAAAGTATTCTAGGCAACCGAGAAAGACGGAACTCTCCCCAAATCATTTTATGAAGCTAACATCACATTGATACCCAAACCAGGTAAAGTTCCAACAAAGAAAGAAAACTATAGATGAATCTCCTTGATGAACATAGATGCAAAAATTCTCAACAAGATTCTAGCAAACTGGATCCAACAACACATCTCAAAAATCATCCACCATGACCAAGTAGGCTTCATCCCCAGGATGCAGGACTGTTTCAATATCCACAAGACCATAATGTAATTAAACACATCAACAGATGTAAAAACAAGAATCATATGATTATATCATTAGATGCAGAAAAACTTTTGATAAAATCCCATATCCCTTCTTGATAAAAACCCTTGAACACCTAGGCATAGATGGAACATACCTCAAAAAAGTAAGAGCCATTTATGATAAACCCACAGCCAACATACTGCTGAACAGACAGAAACTGGAAGCATTTCCTCTGAAAACTGGAACAAGACAAGCCTGTCCACTTTCATCTCTCCTGTTCAACATTGTGTAGGACATCCTAGCAAGAAATATTAGACAACAGAATGAAATCAAGGGTATCCAAGTAGGAAAAGAGAAAGTTAAGTTATCCATCTTCGTGCATGACATGATTCTATACCTTGAAAACCCAAGACAATCTGTCAAAAACCTTGCACGGATAAAGGACTTTGGCAAAGTCTCAGGGTATAAAATAAACGTGCCAAAGACAGATGCATCTTATACACCAACAATAAACAGACAGAAACCCAAATAAAAAGCACAATCTCATTCACAATAGACACCAGAAAAATGAAATATCTTGGCATCTTTCTAACCAAAGAGGTGAAAGACCTTTACAATAAAAACTACAAAACACTGCTCAAAGAAATCCAAGAAGACACAAACAAATGGAAAAATATTCCATGATCATGGACTGGAAGAATTAACATTGTTAAGATGTCCATTCTACCAAAGGCAATCTGCAGATTCAACACAATACCTATTAAATTACCAACATCATTCTTCTCAGGCCTGGAAATGGCAATACAGAAATTCATATGGAAACATAAAAGACCATGAAGAGCCAAAACAATCCTTAGCAAAAGAAACAAAGCAGGAGGTATCACACTTCCAGATTTCAAACTCTACTATAAAGCTACAATAATTAAAACAGTCTGATATTGGTACAAGAACAAGCATATAGACCAATGGAACAGGATAGAGATTCTGGAAGCAAAATCTCAATTCCTCAGCCAACTCATCTTTAACAAAGCCTCCACCAATATCCAAAGGGGAGAGGAGAACCTATTCAGTAAATGGTGCTGGGAAAACTGGCTGAATACATGGAGAAGACTGAAACAAGATCCCTACCTATCACCATACATAAAAATCAGCTCAAAATAGATCAAAGACCTAGATGTAAAACTGCAAACTATAAGAATCCTAGAAGAAAACGTAGGAAACACCCCTATGGAAATTGGAATAGGCAACCAAGTCCTGATCAACTCTCCAAAACTAAATGCCATAAAAGATAAGAAGGACAAATGGGACCCTGTCAAACTGAAAAGCTTCTGCAAAGCAAAAGAAACCATCAAAAGAGTGGAGAGAGCCCACGAAATGGGAAAAAAAATTTGCCAACTGTATATCTGGCAAAGGCCCAACATCCAGGATCTAAGGGAACTCAAATATGATGAAAGGAAAAAAAACCCAAACAATCCTATTAAAAAATGGGCAAAAGATAAGACTAGACACTTCTCAGAAGAAGACATACAAGCAGCCAACAGATACATGAAAAAATGCTCAGCCTCCCTAATCATCAAAGAAATGCAAATTAAAACTACACTGAGATACCACTTAACTCCAGCTAGGATGGCCATCATCAATAACTCAAAAAACAACAGATGCTAGAGAGGATGTGGGGAAAAGGGAACACTTTTACATTGTTGATAGGAATGTAAACTAGTACAACCTCTGTGGAAAACAGTGTGGCAATTTCTAAAAAATCTGAAAATCGACCTTCCATATGACCCAACAATCCCCCTTCTGGGAATAGACCCAGGGGAACTCAAGTCATTCTAATAAAGATACCTGCACATGCATGTTTATTGCAGCATTATTCACAATAGCAAAAATATGGAACCAAATGTGCTGCCCATAGAAAATGGACTATACTTGGAAGGCTGAGGCGGAAGGATCGCCGGAGCCCAGCAGGTCGAGGCTGCGGTGGCCGGAAGTGGCCACTGCACTCCAGTCTGGGTGACGGAGTGAGACGCCAAGTCAAAAAAAAAAAAAAGAAAATGGACTGGATAAATAAAATGTGGCACATTTACACAATGTGATATTATGTAGCCATAAAGAAAAACAAAATTATGAACCTTGCAGCAACCTGGATGGAATTTGAGTCTATAAAACTCAGTGATTTATCACAGAAACAAAGGTGTGAGTACCACATGTACTCACTCATAAGTGGACATTAAACATTTATCATAATACCATAAGAAAGGAATTGGCAGTAGTGGGACACTGCCAGGGGAGCCGGAGCACATAACATCAACGTACCTAACTCTCATTTGTGCCCCGCCTTTTTAAAATAAAATAGTTTGAAAATAAAAAAAGAAAAATACTGACCATAATCTATCATTTAGACCGCATTGTGTACTACTTAGTACATTTCTGCCTTTGAACACGCTATTCTTTCTTCAATATTTAATTCAAGTATTTTCCTGTTATTGACTTTTTGTCTGTGGGAATGTATCATCCTTTGTATTAGCAATGTGTTCTTTAACTTATAATATTTTATAGTATTTGTTATATTCTTCCCTAAATAGATTATTCACACCTTGTGGTAAATGTGGTTTTATAGCGTTCTTTGCTTAACAAAGTATTTCTCATTAAGACTAAATATGTTAAAGCACTTACTTCTTTTCAATAAAGAAAACAGAAATATTTGAAGTCATTAATTGAAACAGAACATCTTACTCTGCATCACCATCTATGATCCTTGCAGTTGTAGCCCCATTCATTTCTCTAAGAGTTCTGCTTTAATTTCCTTTTTCTCAATCTATGTCCGTTGTCTGAACATGATTCTTTCCATTGACCTTGTCTCCTTAAAATGGAAATATATAATTACATTTTGAAATTTGGCATTATGCATAGATTTTATTAGTGTTTGCTTGACATCATGTCCAAACTACTTAAAAAAAAATTCAGAATCATGCTATTTTATTCCTTGGATATATTTTCTTAGTAAAGTCTATGGAAAAATGAAATTTTAATTTATCTGAGCTGTCAGATGGGTGTCTTGCACCCAATTGAAATAAATTCAATAGCTACTTAACCATAGGGTGAAACGGGCACACGAGCAGTCCTGCAAAAACAACAAAACCTAATAATGAACAGCGAAGCAGTGCTGATTGACTTAGATGTTGTGTGGCAAAACCAGATTCGCATGTTCTTTGTACAACCCCTTTTTATTTGAACTATGAGGATTTTTCTTATCAAAATGGTGAATGTGGCTGGGCGCAGTGGCTCACATCTGTAATTTTAGTACTTCAGGAGGCCGAGGTTGGAGGATCGCTTGAACCTAGGTGTTCAAGAACAGCTTAGGTAACCTAACAAGACCTCAATTCTACAAAAAAAAAAAAAAAAATCAAAAAATTAGTCAGGCGTGGTAGCGCACCTGTAGTCCCAGCTACTCAAAAGGTTGAGGTGGAAGGAGGTCGAAGTTGCAGTGAGCTGTGATGGTGCCACTGTACTTCAGTCTGGGTGACAGTGACATCTCAATTCACACATACACAAAAAAGATGAATGTGATTCATTTGTTGTAATCCTTTTTCCCCGTCAAATCCATTCTGGCTGCTCTTGTTACTTTATCAAGTTAACTCCTTGTTAAAACTCCTCAGTTGATGTTGATATACGTTCCATCCAGGTACAATAGATACTTCTTCCGGGAATAATATATTGCCAATTTGAGAAAGGCCCTTGAAAATCATCTTTCAAGATAAGATTATAAAAACAGCTCAGAATCACTGCCATTTGTAACCATAGGCTGTCTAAGTTGGATTTGATTAGTCAAACTGCAACCATTTAGACTTAGTACAATCCTTAAAACTATTTTCATGAGCTGTTTCCATGGTAAACTTCTTATAACCATGATTTCTCATCATTTTATTTAATACCCACTGTATAATCCTTGCTTTCATTCAATAAAAAGTACATTTGCATTTCAAACACTTTGAATAATTTGTCTTCCTCCCCTCTTTGGAGAGCTTTCTTTCATCAGTTCATCACAATTTGAAAGCATCACCTCAGAAATGTTTAGAAGTCCTGCCTACATTTCAATAGTATTAAAATTACTCTTCCATAGCTTAAATTCAATTTTCTATCTTATGCTCAGCAGGCTCTTACAAGAGTTACTCATGTCCTTGATTTTATCCTTCTCATATACACATTTTTTTAATTCATAAATTAACTGTGGCTGACCCCTCATATAAGAGAAACTTCACTTTTAGCTATAGTGTATTGTACTTTGCGTTGTTTAAATATACTTTAATTAATGTCCTTTCTACAGCAGCAAAGTACATATACACATTTATGAAACAAAGGTATATTATATTTTAAAGTAGAATAGGCTGAGAGCAGTGGCTCAGTCTGTAATCCCAGCACTTTGGGAGCCTGAGGCGAGAGGCGATTCCCTGAGCCCAGGGGTTCGAGATATGCCTGGGCAACTTAGTAAGACCTTGTCTCTACAATAAATCACAAAAGCTAGCCAGGCATGGTGGTGTGCATCTGTAGTTCCAGCTACTTGGAAGACTGAGGTGGAAGGATTGTCTGAGCCCAGCAGGTGGAGGCTGCAGTGGCCGTGAGCATGCCACTGCATTCCAGCCTGGGCGACAAGAGTGAGACTCCAACTCAAAAAAAATAAAAAAAAGGAATAAACATGCTTGTGAGTTCTTCCTGAAAAATATAACTTTGTTTTTCTTGTCACTGTTTTTTAAAAATAATTAATCCTTCTCAAAGTGCTTCTCTTTGATATTTCTCATCTTTGTTTAAATTAGGACAGAGAAAAGTATTCTAGTTGTAATTAAAAATGAAGACACTGGATGTTTTAGAAAATAGAAATTAATTTGTGCCTTAATTCTAAATGCTTTCAATAGGTATTGTAAAAGAAAAGCGTGATGTTTCCTTTATGGAGGATTGAAGGGGATGCAGGCGAATCAAATATTTTTAGATATGTTGTCAGTTCTTCTGAAGAAATCTGCACAATTTCAAAAGATACATACATTTACTTGGAGTTTTTCAATATTTTTTGGTAACAAACAAGAATCTTCCAGAAAAGATCAAATCAGTGAGAATTTAAGGGAATTTAGTTGTTTATAATTCTTCCCTGCCTTACAAACCCATTTTTTGGTGGGAAAGGTGTTGATGGAAGTAAAGCCATAGTTTTACATTTATAAGATTTATTTCTAAGTAACCCACAGTCATTTTGATGTGGAGTTTCTCAAGAACCATTCTCTGACCTGCTTCAAGCTCTGACTGAAGTACCCACCAGATAGTTCTTTCTTTGCATGGTTTCATCACCATTTAATTCTAGTTTGAGTCACCCCAACATGTCGTTGAAAATATTGCTACATCATTCTTTCATTTTTAAATAAACTTGCTTTATTGAATAATCATATGCAAACAGAAAATTATATGCATATAGCTCAGCAAACTACCACCAAGTCTGTACACCTGGAAAAGCATTATGTAAGTCCAGGCACAGAACAATGAAAATTATACACTATGTTTACCAAATTTTGTCCTGAGGAGCACTGGCTCATTCATTTTCCTTGCTATATAGCCTTCCTGAAATCTCTTTTGGGATCTGTTGCTGGTGGTTACTTGAATCATTTCCACTCTGGGATTATTAACAAAATGCTATCATGAAATTTCTTATACTTGTATACCTAGGTTTACATGTGTACAATATTTTCTTTGTTTTTGAAATTAAAGTTCTAGGTGCCAAGGAATGTTACTTGTTCCACCATAAGTTTTATATGGCAATTTAAGAGATACATATTCTGACCAGTTTATCACTTTTGTTTTGTTTGAGCAATTCAGATGAGAATTTAGTGCTATTTTATGGTGGTTTATTTGCATTCCCTTGATTTTGGATTTTTTATTATGTTTACTGAAAATTAGACATACTTTTAAAAATATAGTACTTACATATTTTAAATTAAAATCCATTATATATTTTGGGCATAAAGCATAAATCTTTGGAGAATATATTTATTGCATCTATAAACTTTTTTGGGGGGGGAGGGCAGGGTCTCCCTATTCTGTCCAGGCTGGTCTTAACTCCTGGGCTCAAGTGTCCCACCTCAGCCTCCTGAATAGCTTGGATTACGGACATGCACCACTGAGACTGGCATAAACTTTTATTCTTGTAATGGTGCCTTTTGCAGAACAGAATATGCACAGTTTAAGTGAAGTATAAGTCATCAATTTCTTGAATAAATAATGATGAAATACTTTGGGATCTTGCTTGAAAAATCTGTACTTAACCCTGATGCCAAAATAATTTCTTCTATTAATACCTTCTAGAAACTTTATTGTGTGTTTCACATTTAGATCTATAATGTATGTATACAATTGCTTGGGGCTTTTGTTTTGTTTTGTTGCGCACAGCAAGAGGTGGGACTATATTATTCCCTCCAGTTGATCTGGTGCCAAGTATTGAGAAGATCACCCTTTCTCCACTGCATTTGTCACAAAGCAAATCCTGTGTGGCCATATGACCGTTTCTGGCTTATACATCGCTCCCAACATCAATAGAATGTTGCCCGTTACCCTTTCAGCTTGCATGCTTTAATAAAACAAACAGAAGATACCATCTTGAAGAGTCCAACAGGTGGCCTCCTGCCTGTAACAATCAGCTAGAAACTGAGGCCCTCTGTTTAACAGCCTCTCAGAAAAGGGAATTCTGCTGATAACTATGTGAACCTAGGAGGTTTGAGCTTTCGTGTGCAATCACAGCCCTGCATGAAACTTTGGTGTCTCTTAAGAAACCCTGAGACAGGTGTCCCCCAGCCAAGGTGAACTCAGATTCTTCATGCTGAAGAAATGGTGAGATGATACAGGTGTGTTGTTTGAACTTCCTAATTTTGGAAGTTATTTCTTAAGCAGCAATATATAACTAACACAATCTTTCTGTGTTAGTTTTAGTGGATGATTTAAAGATTGAATTTTCCATCCTTAAATTATTAGAAACTGTTTTGAATTAATATCATACTCCCTTACCCCCAAGCAAAATCCTGGTGTGAATGTGAACTTCACTTTGTGTTTTGTTTCTCTCAGAAAATCCCAGCACTGTAACGTTACTGTAAAATACCAAAAGCTAGGGTTTGCAGGTTTTGTCTCTTTTTATGTTTTTTTATAAATGGAAGGTAATTCTAATATCAGTTACTTTATCATAGCCTAAAACCAACATTATTTTCTTACTGTATTTAGCTAAAGACACCATTTCATTGTAAAATATATTTGTAAAAACCATCCAGAATTATGTATATTAACCTAATTGCTTCTTCTTATAATCATATTGTATGATTATGCATATTCTAGTTATTTTACATTTAAAGTTTGCAGATTAGTTTCATTAATTTTAAGTAAATATTTAAAGATAGCATACATATGTCTAACAGTAAAATTTTATTTTTTCCTTCCATAAGTCACATGCTTCTGTGCAAATTTAGATCTACAGTTGACCCTTGAACAAGTGTGCAGATCCACTTATACCCACATCTTTTTTTCAAAAATACATTGGAAAACTTTTTGAAGATTTGCAACAATGTGAAAAAACTTGCTGATGAAAAACATAGCCAATACATATAAAAAAAATAAGAAAAACTTAGTATGTAGATACTAATCTATTTATGTGTCGATCAATTGTTTGTTATTGGCAAGACTTCTCATCAACGGTAAGCTATTAGTAGTTAAGGTTTTGGAGAGTCAACAGTTAGACAGGGATTTTCTACTCTGCAAGGGGTTGGTGCCCTTAAGCACCACATTCTTCAAGAGTCAACTGTATCTCTAGATAGACAGATGGATTAGTAGATATAAATTACAAACATAATTTTTTTGCATTAGTTTTATAACTGTAACACTCATATTAACCCCAATACTTGATTCCTTTGACTCTTGTAGACAAGCTACTGTAGCACCTACAAATAATAATTTTATTTTTCCACTTCAGTAGTATAACTCTTGTTTCATTTTAAAACTATTTTTACAGAGTTTTTTCTGCACACTACAACCACGTTGATATACTGATGATGGGAGTATTATTGCTTTACTCTTTCTTTTAATGGGAATGTTCTGCATGTTTTTATGTTAAACATGATATTAGATGTTAGTTTGAAAAAGTATTTTTGAAACTATTTGCTTAGAAAATAATTAAAAAATACATTGCAAACATTTTATTCAAATACTTTGTTACTTTTAAAATCTAAAATATTTCTTTTCAAATACATTATTTTTCTTTTTTTATCTGCAAAGTTTATTTTATATAGCATACATTGATAGGGATCTGTAACAGAGTACTTCAACATGTGACATTTGTGCAGAGAAATACCAGAAACTCATTTATTCAGGATTGTCTTTGCTTTCTACATGAAAGAGTTAGCATATAAAGATAGTTTTTAAACCTAAGGCACCCTGCTCTAATCTATAACAAAGGGACAGTATTCTGAGTGGCAAAGAACTGAGGAATCAGAAGGAACAATTACCTCCTTTACGAATTCAAGACTGGTGACCAAAAGACACACTGGCCTGGCATCTAACTATTTTTGATTTGATACTGAAAACTCATTAGCATTAGGATATTTGCATTAGAATTTTATGGAATCAGATATCCTGTGTTTGTGTACATCTGTGTGCACTTCTGGGTGCCAATTGCAAGGACTGAAAAATAACACTGCTCCTGTACTTGCTGGCAGCCAGTGGCTAGAAGAAGACAAGCAAATTCTGGTTATGTATCTGAAGTCTGAGTGTATACTGAAGGACAGAACTGGAGAGCACAAGCAGAAAAAGACTACAAATATTAAGCATTTACAGGAATTAAACACACCCCATGAGACAATAGCAAGTATTTCTTCCTGTACACAATAAAAATAATACATTTTTGTAGACAAACCCCAATATGTACTTCAAAAGGCAACACTGACAAGAGCATGAAAGATGCTAACTATTCCATGACAGGGCTTTCTAGGAATCCTGGCATTTGAGGGTGTCAGTGCCTATGCACTGGCTGGCACAGACAACAGCAGAGTTAAAAGTACACATAAATAATGGTAAAATAGAATTTACTATATTGTTTTGCAAACTTTGGGATTTGTATATTTGAAACCATCTGACCTGTTGTGAGCAATCCTGAATCTCTTACATAATCTGTTATGTTCTCTACAAGATCAAGTGTGAATTTTTAGTTGTTAGAAATAATGTCATTGGTAAACAGAAGAAACATTATTTTAAGATTTCAAATACATACTGAAAGAGAATTAGACCTTTCATAGGATTCTTTTAGAAACTCAATAGTGATCGTTTTAGGAAAGCATTCTTTGATGCACACTCACTCCAGCACATACATTGGTAGGAAAACACAAGAAGAAGAAACAATGGTGAGTTTTCAAGGAAAACAAAAACAACTCTTTACTCAGAACTCTTGCTTAGACACAAGAGAACAAGATGATAAATCTGAGATATATATCAAGGTGATCTCTTTGTGTTTTCCTTTTTTTTTTTGATGGTCACTTCCTTTGCAAGGTCCAAGTTGGAAGCAGAAAAAATTGGGAAGATGGGCCTGAGAGTTGAATTATCCAGAGTGGAAGATGCATTAATCTCCCAGGCTGCATGATGTTTACATATCGGAATGAGGATAAAAGCTTCTTTTTTTTATCATTTAAAGGTGTCTGGGTACTTTGGCAAAATGTCACAGAATCCTTCAGATTGTGTTTGTGGTCTTCAGGAGGGATACCTGATACAGATGGTTCTGGGTGACTTACGATGTCAATCATCTTGTCACAGGTCCACTCCTGTTTTGAATTTAAACTGAGAGAAGATCTGATGATGTTGTTGGTTTCATTTGCCTTTTCAGTTTTGCTGTGTGACTAGTCATTTTTTTGGTGGATGATCTTGAACCTTTTGCGTGTGTTGAAGAGTTTCTTATACTTTGTTGTTTGAAGGTGTTCAAATCGACATTAAAATATATTTTTGGCTCTGTACGCACCTGGCCAGTAGTGCCATCTAGAAATACTAGCTTGTGCAACATTTTCTTGGCATTTTTAAGAGGCACTTTGAGTTTGGTTGGTGAATCTCTGCCATTTAGAATGGCTGATGGGAACAGTTCATCAAAAGAGTCCTCGTCACTTTCGGTCTCATTCTCATGATCAGCCTCGTCCTCCTCATATGTTTCATTGCCTGATGTTTCTGCAGCCTTTGAGGCATTCACATCTGTCTTTCTCGTCCACTTCATAATTTCCTCAATACTCTTTTTTCTTTCCAACCGTTCTTATAAATTTTGTAACATAATTCTTTCCTATTTTTTCTTGCGTCTGTTAGCTTCCTCTTGAGCTTTTATTTTGGCATCCCCTTTCTGGTCTTCTTGATCTTGACATCCTTTTTGTTTTTAGTCTCCATTTGTTGTTGCTCATTTTCAATTTTTGAGAACTCTTCTGCTTGACCTTCAACTGCTTTGTCTGCCATGTCTTTTGATTTCCTTGGCTCCATTTCTTCCCGTAGTCTTTCTTCTTCCTCTTTTTCTCTTTGTTCATGAGCAAGGCGACGTCTTTCTGTCAAAATTTTTGTCGCCTCCTTGGCATTCGTGGTCCCTGGTGTGCTTTTATTACCAGGCTCTTCACAGATCATATGCCTTTGGTTTGAAACCTCACATTTGTTTGTGGTTTTAGGAACTGTTTCTTCTTTTTGAAAGGATCTAAGGCAATTTGCACAGATAAGGAACGCTGAACAGGTGGTATTTTACGGGAAAACTGTGCTGATTGTTTTGAAATGACTGGTGAAGGTGATGGGGGGCGGTTCCTTTGGATTTGTCTGTTAATGCTGATGGGAGAAGGTGGACGACACCTGCTTGCAGGAGATGATGATGATTTATGACATGGTATGTTAGATGATGGACGCTTCTTGGTAGTAGGATTTGAGACCTGTTTGTCCATTTCTGGTTTCCCAGGGGATGCCTTGTGGGGCACCTCCACCTTGCTTCAGGGAGTGCTTCCATCATCACCTCTGGGTTTGCTTCCACCATCACCTCGGGGTTCACTTCCACCATCTCCTCAAGGGATGCTTCCATGCTCTTCTCAGATGATGCTTCTACACTTTCCTCAAAGGGTGCTTCCATGCTTACCTCAGAGGATGTGTCCACGCTCACCACAGGGGATACATCCACGCTCACCACGGAGGATGAGTCCATGCTCACCTCAGGTGACGTGTACACACTTTCCTTGGGAGGCATTTCCATGCTCACCTTGGGAGATGCTTCCACATTCGCCTTGTGGGGTGCTTCCATGCTTGCCTTGGAAGGTGTGTCCATGCTTGCCTTAGGGGGTGCTTCATGCTTGTTTTGGGGAACGCTTTCACATTTGCCTGGGGGTGCGCTTCCATACTCGCCTTTGGTGGTACCTCTACTTTCTCCTGGGGAGCCATTTCTAATTTTGCTTGAGGTGGCATTTTCATTGCTGACTTGGGAGATATAGCAGCCCTGAATTCATTGCTACTAAATCTATGCAAGGGCACAGTTACATACTTCATTACATAATTGATGATGCCTGGCTTTTTTTCCACTTGTTCTTTATCAGTAGATGAATTGAGTTTATTATCTCTTCCATTTAAAGATGAGCTTCTCTTCTTTTCTGTTTTTCTTCTGTCAACAGAATTTTGAAGACCTGCAGATGACATAGACATTTGTTTGTTGAAATCAGAAGTTCCCTGGTCAAGTTTTTCAGTAGATATGGATAGTTTATTGGCAGTTCTGCTTTCAAAATTCATCATTGCAGAGCCTTCCCATGACCAACTTTTTTGCTGATGATCAATATGGTTGCTCCTATCCAAAGTACGATAAAGAATGGCTTCATATTTTTCCCTTTCTTCCTCTAACTTTGGCTTTTGCTTTTCTTCTGCGGATATTCTCCGCTGCTCATCTTTCTCTTTTTGCTCTCTCAGCTTTTGCTGCTTTTCTTCCATCTGTTTTTCATATTGGACCTTGGCCTTTCTTTTTTTTTTCAAGTAGTTGTGTTTCTTTATTGGCATCTTGCTGTCTTCTTTTTTCTTCCCTGCGCTCCTTTGCTAATCTTTGTTTTTCATCATATTTTGCTGATCTTATATTTGAAGATTGATGTGCAACAGGGATGACTCCACTTTGATTCCTCCTTTCTTCAGCAATCGCATGAGCTGCAGCAACCATCCATTCCCGCAGCCCCCTCAAGGATGTTTCACCACCGGCGCCAGCGCGGTCCGCCATCTTCGAACCAAATACATTATTTTTCAAAAAAAACTAAAATATTTGGAAAATATTTTAACAACAATTTTATCATATTCAAAAAAGAAATCCAGGTTTCTTTTAACCATAGATGCTTCTTCAGGTGATTATACTAATAAAGAAAAACTAACTTCTACCCTGGGAATAGTTATCATTTCAGTCATGAAAAGTTTATTTTCCAAACTGAATATTTGTTTATTCTGAGCAGTCAGCAGGTCCCAGGCATTTACTTAACAATTACTCATTAGGATTTGCTAGGTTGCTTATAAAGTGTTTGTTTTTTGTTTCCAGTTTTATTGAAATCTAATGGTCAAATAAAAATGGTATATATTGAATGCAGATGTAATATTTTGATATACCTATACATTGTAAAATGTGAAATGTTTGCCAGGATAAAGGATAACATAGCTACCACCTCACATAATTATCTGTGCGTGTGGAGGGGACAGTGAGAAAACATCTACCCTCTTAGCAAATTTCAAGTATACATTATTGTGCACTATAGTCACCATACTGTAGACTAGGTCTCCAGAACATCTGCATTCATTACTGAAACATTGTATCATTTCATGAAAAATTCCCCAATCTCCCTGTCCCCCAACTCCTGTAAAACAATGCTCTAACCTTTGCTTCTACAAGTTGAATACAATGTGTGTCTTTACTACACACAGTGTGAGGTTTATAGAGTCTATGCTCATGTAAAGATTATCATAACAGCCTATGGAATGAGCACTTGACAAGTGTTCTGTAGAACATTGTACATAATCTATATGTATCTCTCAAAGTCCTGGGAAAGGGCTTCATTAAAAAAAAAAAAAGACCTGGCATCAGGGTTCAAAACTAAGCAAAAATATTATCTTAGTAGTTCAGATAGTCCCTTTAAAAATCAGTAGAAATATATAACACTATAATTAATTATCTGTTCATAAATTTATGAACTGTGAACAGTTTGTGTTTTTGACACTAATTTGCTGAAGGCTAGTCTCCACATGTCTCAGGAAATTCTTATTATTCTTTCTCCTTAAGCTTTCAAATTGAATAAATATTTTCTGGTATAAGGCTAACTGATCCATTCTGGGATCAAGTTTCCAGTGACATTCGCTCTCTACTCTAACAAACCAAAGACATTTAATTACAAAATATCCATTAAAAGGTATTCCACTGTCTATTAGCAAATGTTTCCTTTCAGCTTGACTTTTTTTTCCCACCCATTAACTGCTTGTCCAGTTAAAGAGCAAACAGGACTCTGTCAAAGTTCATCTCCCACAGCTTAGCTCCTTCTGCTAAGTGTTATTTATGTAAGTAGCCTCAAGAGAATGCAATTCAACCATTAAATTAATAAAAGCTTCACAAGTCTATAATCCTCAGAGAACTAACACAGCAGACAGAACCCTTCAATGTCCAGAATCAAAGAACCTGAAATGGCTCTCTCTTTCTCTCTCTCTCCTTTCTTTTCTTTTTTTTTCTTTTTTTTCTTTCTTTTTGTGTGTGTGTGTGTGTAATTTATCATCTTGAGAATGAACAAACTCTTTCCACAGTCCTAATAAACAGAAAATCAACCAACAAAGAAAAAATCATCAGACCTGATATTTCAAGTGTTAGTATTTTTCTTCTTCTTTTTTGTTTTTTGAAGTCTAATTGTTAATAGCTTCTTAGTATTGAAGTCATTCAACCATATAATTATTTTTAAAGGTTGGAAATAAGGACTAGAAAAATGTGTTGAAACCTTCTACATTAAAATATGTAAGATTGCTTTCATAGGTTGATCTCTCTCTCTTCTCTAAGTGAATATTATTTCTCATATCAATTTTGACTTGGCCAAGTGCAGTAGCCCAGGTCTGTAACCCCAGCACTTTGGGGGGTTGAAATAAAAGGACCATTTGAAGCCAGGAGTTCAAGAACAATCTGGGCAACAGACCTCAACTTTATCAAGTATTTTTAAAAATTGGACAAAAATGTTGACTTTCTGAAAAATCAAATTGTCTTTTCAATTCAGTATCAAGTTTTCTTTTTAATTTACATTTATTCTACAACAAATTTGAGCAATAAATATTATCTTTAATTTAAAGGAGAAAAAAATGAAGTTCCTGGATTGTTAGCCAATTGCCAACTTCATGTATCTAATAAGTATTCATGTTAACTTTTCTACTGAGCTCTACCCAATTCTAAATATCATAATTTCTAGTAAAATGACATGATCTTAGTAAACTTATCTTCTTGGAGTGAAAAAAGAAATAGTATTGGAAAAGTCATTTCTGGATAATATTGAAATATTTCTTGGTTAAATAATTGAGTGAATATGTACTCTTCTATTTAAATATTCTTTTTATTTTACTTTATTTAAGTATTGAGAAAATTTTAGAATGACTCCCTCCAACATCTCTGTAAACAATGAGTACACTGAAGAAAACTAAAAGAAAAAAGTGTATATGCCCGTGTGTGTGTGTGTGTGTGTGTATTTAATTATTATAGTACACATGTTATATATCACAAAATTATGAACTTCACAGCAACTTGGATGGACTTAGAGTCTATAATACGGAATGATCTGTCACAGAAACAAAGAATTGAGTACCACATGTTCTCACTCATAAGTGAACCTTGAACATTTATCATAATACTATAAGAAAAGGATTGGC
The DNA here is from genome assembly GCA_963574415.1 of Tarsius wallacei. Classification (NCBI taxonomy): domain Eukaryota; kingdom Metazoa; phylum Chordata; class Mammalia; order Primates; family Tarsiidae; genus Tarsius; species Tarsius wallacei. The sequence continues at coordinate 16,434 of CAUYQG010264385.1, forward strand.
AGTAGTGGGAAACTGCCAGAGTGGGTTGAGGAGGAGGTGGGATTGGCAGTACTGGGAATCTGTGGAAGGAAGGTGGGGCACACCTCATCAACAAGGGTACCTGCATAATGAACATTTGTATACCTAACCCTGAATTGTACCACACATCTTTAAAATTAAAAAAAAAAATTAAAAAGTACATGGGGTAAAAGAGTGTAGTGATTTTTAAATTAAGCAATAATGAAAACAAACTGACACACAAAAAATATTATAGTTGGTTTTGTTAAAGAGTACACTTGACCCTTGAACAACATAGAAATCAGAAGCACTGACTACTTGCACAATTTAAAATTTATGTATAACTGTGACTTTCCAAAACTCAACTACCAATAACCTACTGTAAATGGAAATCCTTTTTGATAGCATAAACAGTTGATTTCATATTTTGTATGTTATGTATATTTTACTTATTTTCGTGATAAAGAAAGCTAGAGGAGCCGGGCTGGGTGCCTCAGCCTGTAATCCTGTGCTTTGGGAGAGTGAGGTGAGTGGATTGCCCGAGCCCGCAGGTTTGAGACCCACCTGGGCAACTTGGCGAGACCTCATCTCTACGATAAATCAAAAATTAGCCGGGCATGGTAGCGCGCGCTTGTAGTTCCAGCTACTTGGAAGGCTGAGGTGGAAGGATCGCTGGAGCCCAGCAAGTTGAGGATGCGGTGGATGGGAGCGGCCACTGCACTCCAGTCTGGGTGACAGAGTGAGACTCCAACTCAAAAAAAAAAAGAAAGCTAGAGGAAAAGAAAAAAAGAAAAATGTATATATGTCCATGAGAGTGTGTGTGTGTGTGCGTGTGTATATATATATATATATATACACACACATTATATTATATATTTAATTACTAGAGTACACGTGTTATATATTATATTTATAATATATATTTTTGTTCAAAGGATGAAATTAAATAGTTTTGCTAAACAGTAAAGGTTACATTACACGGCCTATATCATTTTTGTAAGCTTTAGGTACTTATACAAACTGGAAGATTTAGGATTTAAAGTTTATTTTTACCATTATTTAAACATTTATTGAGTTTTTAAATTTATTGCTCTTTTGTTCACTCATTTGAAAAACATGTGCTGCTCAAATACTCTATAGAAATGCCTTATTTCAAGGAGAGTTGCATAACCATATGGCTTCTATGTAAATATAGTATTGTTCTTACATGCATTCCTATAATCTTAAGTAACTTGAAAAATTCTAGAATTCAAGAAAAATCATTAAGTCAAATACTGTCAATATTTACTTAAAAGATGCACTTTGAATACAAACTAACACAGAATGACTATACTGGGTTTATACTTAAAGATACCAAGTTCTGGATTCACTTAGAATAATGTGACCTCAAAAGCAACGATAAAGGGAAATACTGGCTGAGGATTATTGAAGATAAGGCAAAGCATATTTGATAACAACTATTCTGCATCATAATGAGTTTCCAGTGACACTAGCAGCTGGTTAAGCAAGCATAGGCTCTGATAACAGAGTTTAAGCTAGAATTAGTCCATGCATACAATTTTCTCTCAAAGTGTTATTTCCAAAGTTTTGTCCATGTTCAAATCATAACTCATAACAGACATTTTTTCTTTTGCATTAATGTGGCCATTATTAATGTTTTGTGTATTAAATGAGAAGCACAAAAGGGAAAAATCTTAACAGGGCCAGAAATGAGAAGATATGGTCACTAGTTAATGCAACAAAAGATACAATCTCAATTATATTATTTATCTTCATTCATATTTACAAATGTAGCAAAAAGGTGACTATAATTAGTGATATTAATATAAGTGTGTATAAGGGAAAGGAAAGAGGGGGTCAAATATGAGAATAAAATTTTTTATCAATCACAGTAGGAAGGCAACAAGTTGTTGTTGTGTGTGTGTGTGTGTGTGTGTGTGTGTATGTGTGTATAATGGTCCTAAAATTGCATTACTTAGCAATATTGAGGCAGACAGCAGAAAAGTTGTGATTATACAAACAATTATATTAAGATAGCAAGGATATTGGTGGAAAGTAGAGCTTTTCAAGTAGATTTTTTACTTTACTACTTTTAGCAGTATGTATGTTTTCATTAATTTATTTTTACCAAAATTTAATTGAATACAATTGAGTTTCATAGGTCCTAGAAAATAGAAGAAAAAAAAGGGGGAAGGGTGGGTAGAGAAAGAGAGATCATCAAATATAGAATCAGGGCAACCCCTTTGGGTCCCCTCCCACTGTGGGAGATTTTCTGTCCTCTCAATAAATCCTGCTTTCTCACACACACACACACACACACACACAAACACACACACACATATCTATATCTATCTATCTATATAATCAAATGGATTATTATATGGATTTAAAAATAGTATCTTAGATTTATAGAAAGGAACTATATGGAAAAAAAAACTAGCACATTAAAATTGCACCAACAAACTGTGCCCGCATGAAACTCATATTCTTCAAGCTACAGTTTGCCATGTGTGAATAATTAAATCACACATCAAATGTTTTAGGATATTACATACAATAGTGGAATAATTGTGCGCATGATTAAGAGTCATTTGAAATAGTTATGAAATTAAGGTGACACAAACATGTATATATATATGTATATATACAATAAAGTTGTATATAGTTAGTTTTTAAATTTTTTAATTGTTTTGATTTATCTATTAAGATAATTATATAACCAAACACCATTCTATATATTTACTAGTTCAAGAAAAAAAAGTTCTTGAATGCAAATATATTTTCCTTATTTCCTGGAAACAAAAGCATAATATTGTGTTATAATTTTCTATCAATATTGCTCATTTATATGGACTCATTCCTCACTCCAAATACTTGATTTAAAGTTAAGAGATTCTGGGAGTTCCCGTAAGATGGCATAGGTGGAACTGTGAGATTCTCCGAAAGTGACTTCCCAAAAAGACTCTTACTTTCCTTCCCCCACCTCCCTGCCCACTGCCAGTGGCACCAGTCCGAGGCCCAGAGACGCACAGTCCCATGCAAGTCTGGCTCTTGTGGCCCCCCCCCCCGGCTGCTGCTAATCCACCATAGGCTGCCCTGGCCCCAGCTGTGTGGAGATCCTAGCTCCCTCCCTGGCTACAACATCTCACCCTGTGGAGGCCCTTGGATACCGCCTTGTGGAGATCTGGGTTCCCTTGCTGGCTACACTGATCCGCCTGGCACCCAGTTGCTGCCAGCTCCCTCCCTGACTGGGGTCCAAGCCCAGCATCCCGGTGCTCACTCCTCAGAGTTCTGGCTCCCTGCCCTGGGTTCTGGGCCCCCACCCAGCCCTATTTCAAGCCGCCGACACCCAGGGAGGCTCTAGGCACTGCCCCTCAGAGATACCAGCTCCACTCCTGGCTGAAGTGCCCTGTGCGGGGCCCAAAGCTGCTGTCACTGCTCACCACCTGCCCTTCAGAGCTCAGGTCCTGCTCTTACTCTGGCTGAGGCACCCAGCATGGGACCCCATGGTTGTGTAAGGGAACAGTATATCTTAAGGAGGTGCTGACCAGCTGCTCTGAGCTCTCAGCTCCAGAAGAGGGAATTCCCAGCTCCCTCCTCCACCCTAGGCCGCCAGTGGCACACCAGATCCAGTGCCCATCTGTGCCGCTGATCCCCGGTGCCTGACATGCCACCACAGCCCGTCATAGTGGATCACCCATTGACCTGGATGAGTGGAGAGAAAGGATCCGTGAAAGAGGGGCTGCCCACCTTGGCCATTTTCCAGGCAGAGATTTGCATTAATCCCGCCCACCTACGAGCAGCCTCCACCTTGGTTTCTAAGGTAACATTGCTAAACAGGAGACAAAAGTCCCTCCCCTACGCTGAATCAGATACAGGCAACTCAGTCATCGCAGACCTCTCAGGTAGCAAACCTGCAATGAAAGCAAAGAGGAGAGGTTAGAGATCAGAGCTGAAGAGATTTTAGACACTCAGGAAAGATTCCAGAGCTAGTCTGGTTTCTTATTATTACTTTTGATTTTATTGTTTTGACTGTTTGTTTTGCTCACGTTGGTTTGCTTTCTGATTTAGACTACCTGTTTGTGTTGGGGAAAAATGCATCAAAAGGCTTGATTTTATTGGACTGTCTTTGTGTGATTACCAGTATGCTTTAGGGAATTTTGTTTGTGTGTCTGTTTTTCACTCTTTTCTGGCCTTGTGTCTCTTTTTCACCTGTTAGTACATATGTATGTCGGTTTTCCCTCTCATTCTGCTCTCTTTCTAACTTCCTCTTGACCACCCCTTCTTCCATTATTTTCCTTTTTCATACCTACTTTTGTTTCAGGAAGCAAACCTATATCCCACTGCATGGACAGATTGTAAGGCAGTGGAAAATAGGTTCCAGTGTGCCCATACTGGATACTGGGATCAGCAATAGATTCTGAATCACAGCTTCCCCCTCAATTAAACCTCAAAACTGCAAAAAGTACAGCCCCCAGCCAACACTCCAGCCTCAAAAGTGAACAAAGCCAGAGGACCCTCATAGGGAAGAACAGGAGATTGAACAAAAGAAGTAAAAGCAACCTTACCTCCCCTGAAAAACAGAATTAAGGAAGGGGAGGGAAAGGGAGAGAGAGAGAAAAATCTACACAAATGAATAAAAACCAAAAGAAGAATATGGCTCTCTCCCAGACCCCTGGGAGGGCAGACACTGAGAAAACTGACTTTGGAATGCAAACAATGAAGAGCCCCCAGAATGACTGGTCTCAAACTACAAACCTAGATATCAAGACATTAATGGAGAGATTAAAAAGAATTGAGGA
>CAUYQG010264389.1:0-17909 GCA_963574415.1 Tarsius wallacei
CTGCTGAAGTTAGGATTTTGGTGGTCTTGCTTTTCCAGCTTCCTTAGGTGGAGTGACCAAGAAAAAGTGAGAAAAAAACCAAATAAACAAATCAGAAACACAAAAGATGAAGTCACATTGGACTCTGAGGATACACAAAACATCGTTAGAGACTACTATGTACACTTGTATGGAAACAAACTTGAAAACCTTAAAGACATGGAGGACTTTCTGACATAACACACCCTGCCTAGGTTGAAACAAGAAGAAATTGAGACCCTAAATAGACCAATAACAATCAAGGAAATTGACTATGTAATAAGAAAACTACCTACAAAAAAACAAAATAAACAAAACAAAACAAAAAAAACACACCCTGGACCAGATGGCCTTTCAGCAGAATTATATAAGACATTTAGGGAGGAGTTGATACCAATCCTACTGAAAGTATTCCAGGTGATTGAGAAAGAAGGAACTCTCCCCATATCATCTTATGAAGCTAACATTACATTGATACCCAAGCCAGGTAAAGACCTAACAAAGAAAGAGAACTACAGGTCAGTATCTTTGGTGAACATAGATGCTAAAATTCTCAACAAGATCCTGGCAAACCGGATTCAATAACACATCTCAAAAATCATCCATCATGACCAAGTAGGCTTCATCCCTGGGATGCAAGGCTGGTTCAATATACGCAAAACCACAAATGTAATTAAGTACATCAAAAGATGTCAAAACAAAACCCAAGTGATTATATCATTAGATGCAGACAAAGCTTTTGATAAAATACATCACTCCTTCTTGATCAAAACCCTCGAACATCTAGGCATACATGGAACATACCTCAAAATAGTAAAAGCCATCTGGTCCAGGGTGTGTTTTTTTTGTTTTGTTTTGTTTATTTTGTTTTTTTGTAGGTAGTTTTCTTATTACATAGTCAATTTCCTTGATTTTTATTGGTGTATTTAGGCTCTCAATTTGTTCTTGTTTCAACCCAGGCTGGTTGTGTGATGTCAGAAAGTCCTCCATTTCCTTAAAGTTTTCAAGTTTGTTTCCATTCAAGTGTACATAGTAGTCTCCTATGATCTTTTGTGTTCCTTCAGGGTCAGATGTGACTTCATCTTTTGTGTTTCTGATTTGTGTTTATCTGGGCTTTTTATCTCTTTTTCCTTGGACAGTCTAGCTAGGGGACCATCGATCTTGTTTATCCTTTCAAAGAACTAGCTTTTTGTTTCACTGATTTTTTGTACATCTTTTTGTCTTCTATGTCCTGGATTTGGGTTTTTATTTTGGTGATTTGTATTCTTCTGCTGAAGTTAGGGTTTTGGTGGTCTTGCTTTTCCAGCTATCTTAGGTGACTTGTTAGGCTGTTAATTTGTGATCCTTTCATTTTCTTTATGTGCGTTTGTAGAGATATGAATTCCCCTCTTACTACAGGTTTCATGGCACCCCAGAGATTTTGGTAAGATGTTTCTTCATTTTCATTTGTTTCCAGGTATCTTTTAATCTCTGTTTTGATTTTTCATTGACCCAGGAGTTGTTTAACATCATGCTGTTTGGAGTCCATGTCCTTGTGGGTTTGGTGCGAACTTTGTTGGTGTCGATATTTATTTTTATTCCACTGTGATCTGAGATGGTGTGTGGCAAAATTTCAATCTTTTGAAGTTTGTGTTTGCTTGATTTATGGCCAAGTATGTGGTTGATCTTAGAGTACATTACATGCAGTGATGAGTAGAATGTATATTCTGTGGTCGTTGGGTGGAGTGTTCTGTAAGTATCAATTCAGTCCATTTGGTCAAGAATCACTTTGAGGTTCCAAACCTCATTGCTGATTTTTGTCCTGATGATCTGTCTATGGTTGTGAGTGGGGTATTAAAGTCCCCATCTATGGTAGTGCTATTGTCAATATCTTATTTGAGTTTACTTAGAAGCTCCTTTATGAACGTTGGCACTCCTATGTTGGGTGCATATATGTTTAGGATGGATATTTCTTGTTGATGGGTTGAACCTTTTATCATTATGTAGTGGCCTTCTGTATCTTTTTTAATTTTTGATAGCTTAAAGGGTATTTTGTCTGAGATTAAGATCACAACTTCTCCTTTATTTTGTGTCACGTTCACCTGAAAATTTGTTTCCCATCATCTTTCTTTGAGTCTGTGATTTTCCTTTCTAGTGAGATGAGTGTTTTGAAGGCAATAAATTGTTGCCTGGTGATATTTTATCGATTTTTCCATTCTATTTCTTTTCAGTGGTGCACTTAGTCCATTCACTTTCAGGCTAATTATTAAAATATGAGAGTTGATTCCTAACATATTGTTCTTACAGAGTTGTTGTTGTTCCTGTTTGTTTGTTGTCTCTTTTTTGGTTTTGGGGTTGGTTTATGTGTGTTTTTAATCTTATTCCTGTACTCTTGTGAAGAACGTTGTTCTTTTTTCTTTTTCTTCTGTGTTCAATACTGTCTTAACCGTTTCTTATAGAGGTGGTCTGGTGGCAGTGTAAGTTCTTAGGGTTTGGATATCTGGGAACGATTTCAGTTATTCCTCACTGATGAAGCTTGGCTTGGCTGAGTAGGTTATTCTCGGTTGAAATTGTTTATCTTTTAGAACATTGAAGATAGGGCTACAAGCTCTCCTAGCCTGAAGGATTTCTGTAGATAAATCTGCTGCTATTCTAATTGGTCTTCCCTGGTAGGTAGTCTGACCTATTTTTCTTGCTGCCTTTAGAATTTTTTCTTTTATACCTACTTTGTTTATGCAAATTATTATGTGTCTGTGAGTTGGTCTTCTCATTTGTTGTCTTGCAGGGGTTCTCTGAATCTCTTGTGTTTGAATTTTTGCATCATGGATGAGATGAGGGAAGTATTCTTGAATGATTTCATGAAATGTTTGTTCCAGTGTGGCCTCTGTCTCTCTCTCTGCCTCAGGAAGTCCAATTATCCTTAGGTTTGGTCTCTTGAAATAATCATTCATCTCTGGAAGGCTTTTTTCTGTCTTTTAAACCTTTATTATGATTTTTTACAGTTTGTGTTAATTCTTTATTTGGTCTTCAAGCTCTGAGATTCTTTCTTTTGCTTGGCTAATTCTGCTTTCCATGCTTATTAGTTTGTTATTCATTTCCATCACAGTATTATTTACTGCTGTTATTTCTGTCATCAGCTCCTTCCTATTTTCCTCTTGTCTCTCCTCAATTATTTTATTCTCTCTAATAATGTCTTGATGTCTGGGTTTGTTGCATGTCACCAGTCATTCTGGGGGCTCTTCATTATTGGTGTTCCAATGTCTGTTTTCTCAGTGTCTGACCCCCCAGTGGTCTGTGTGAAACCTATACTCTTCTTTTGGTTTTTCTTCATTAGTGCAGATTTTTTTTCCCTACTTTTTCCTTTGTCCACTTCCCCACTTCTTTAATTCTGTTACTCAGAGGTAGAGGGGTTGCTTTTATTTCTGTTTGTTTAATTTCCTATTCTTCCTTATGTATATCCGCTGGTTTTGTTCAATTATGGAGTTGGACTGTAGTTTAGGGGCGGTCTTTTTTACAGTTTTGAGATTTAATTAAGGGGGGAGCTGTGATTCAAAATCTATCTGGAGATCTCAGTATCCACCAACAGGTGTCTGCATAATCTGAAACCCATTTCCCACTATCTTGGAATCTGTCCATGCAGTGGGGTTGTAGGTTTACTCCCTGAATGAAAAATGAGGTTAACAGAGGGAAGAGAATAGAGCAGGCAGTGGGGGGAAGAGAGGAGTAAGAGAGAAAACATACGCGCATACCGACTAACAAATGAAAAGAGACACAAAGACTGAAACAAATAAAAAGAAAAACAATAACCATGACTACAAACTAGCCAACAACCACACGAAAAAACTAAAACATGCAATGATGCTAATGTACATGCAAACCAACCTCCTTATTGGTGTGCTATTCCTCTATACAAAGATGGGGTTTACAGAGAAATAAAAAAAGAGCAAAACAAAGAGTAGATTAACATGAGTAAACTAACAGAACCAACCAAGCACACTCTGAGACTTTTCCTTTAAATCCAATGTCTCTGCAGCCCTGATTTCTAGTTGTCTTTGCAGGCTGGTAGATTTGTTCAAAATTAGGGTGAGCTGCCCCTGGCCTGCTGTGGAGGTTGGTTCAGATCTGGGCTCCCTGCCCAGTCTATCACTCATATCTGGCCTGTGTCTATTTATCAAGGGGGAAGGGTTTCTGTCTTTCTCATTTTGATGTTTTTACCTTGGATCACCAGCAGGTAGTACTGTCTCACCACTCCAGTTGATCTTTATTCACAGCAGATGGAGACCACCAGGCAATGCAGGCCAGGGTGGGCAGAAGTTGGAGGCCACCCAGGAAGGCAGGGAGCTCAGGCAATGGTAGCAGAGGTGGTGGCAGCCGCCTCCCGGTACATGGAAGAATTTCCACAAGCCTGGCTCCGGGAGAGGGGCAGGATGTGGCAGTGGCAGTGGCAGCTATCTCAGTTGGTCATGCTTGTGGGGGCTTCACGGTCTGAAGTCATGGATCACCTCAGGCATGGGCAGGGCAATGACCACAGTGGCGTCATCGTGGCTGCAGAAGTGGCCCGGACCACCCAGGTGTTTGAGCAGTGGCTGCAACTGAGCTCCATGTGAAGAGCTTGCTGCTGACGATTGGCGCTCCAGCCCCCAGGCGAGAGCAGGAGTCTTTACGTGTGTTCTCTTTCGCAGAGTGTCTCACAGATCAAGTTGCCCTGTTTCCATCTTGCCAGAAGTCCAAGAAATTGATTTCATGCCCTATTTGTAAGATAAACCTTGATCACTGCTTGATCTGACAAACACATAGAGTAAAGTAACATAATTTGAAAAACATGCAAGAAATGAGCATTCAAGTACATTGCATAGGTGTAGGCTTCAAGAAGCTTATGGCACTGAAAAGAAAAGTGAAACGTGGCTCTGTAACTTAAACTTTAAAAATGCTTTTTAAAGTGTTTCTATCTAAAAAAAGGTTTCAGTTTCAAACGCAAATGAGCAGAACACACTCCAGTAGTTAGCAAACAAGCAATTGTTTTCAATGGTTGTGTGTTTCTCAACGGTTGTGTGAGTTAGTAATCAAGCAATTGTTCACAACAGTTGTTCTCAATGGCTGTGTGTCATCAATAAAGAGAAAAAGCTCTCTGTCTCCATTGTCAAGACATGACCTAGCCACTTTCTTTGTAAATCACAACATTTTAATTACTGAGACAAAACAAAGTGTGGTTTAACATTCAGTAGGTGGAGCTTCTAGCATTTCTATGAATAAAGCATTCTATGTCCTTTTGGTCCCTTTTGAAGATGGAAGTATTTTGTCTATACATTAAAGAGCATGGACAACTCCTTGGTCTATCTTACTTTTACATAGACAGCTTAGATAACTTGGAATCATTTTTTAAGTTAGCAAAAAAATGTTGTATGCAAGTATACCCACATAATTTTATGGATCAAATTTCACAGTGAAACATATTTTTCACAATATGATTTCACTAAAACTGTTGACTTGCTTAATATCTCAACGTGTCTCATTAATTGAACTAACTCGAATTTTCATAAGACTTTCTATTACTTATTACCATATTTTTCCAAAACAGAAAATTATATGTTCCTATTTACCTAAATGAGAAACACTATGTTTCCCCATCAAAATTTTCCAGAAGCGAACTAGCATCCTCCTCTTTCCAACGGTTCTGGTCAATGAATCAAAACAGTGTTTGTTTCTTGCTGCAATAGTATAAACTTCAAATTATCTCCTGGGGTAGGAAAGCTTCTATCTTGGGGATACTTCTATACTTGCATAATCTTATGTATCAAATTGCACAGTGAAATGTTTCTGTTATTATAATTGTACTAAAGCTGGTGAATAGCTTAATGCTTCAAAGCATTCCATTAAGTAAACTAACACAGATCATAATAATACCTTTATTATACAACATTTTTCAAAAAAGATAATTTTTGTTTACATTAAACTCAATGAAAAACAATAAGGTCCTTCTTCACCTTTTTCTAGAAGCAAAATAGCATCCTCTTCTGTCCAATCATTCTGAAACTCACTGGATCAAAACAGTGTTAATTTATTTGTGCAATAGTTTAAACCTCAAATTGTTACCTGTGGTAAGGAAGGGTCTTCCTGTGGGCCCCAAATGAGGAAAAAATTCTGTTCCATTCTCCATTCATGTAATAAAACTTGATCACTTTTTGCTCTGCCAAACAATTACATGACTTAAATATAATTGAAACATTGCCTGAACCCAGCAGGTCAAGGATTGGGTGACTGTGAGTGCACCACTGCACTCCAACCTGGGTGATGGAGTGCGATTCCAACTCAAAAAAAAAAAAAAGAAAAAGGAAATAAATGTTGCATATCTGTAGGCTTCAAAAGCTAATGGTACTGAAAAACACAGTGCAACATGGCTCTGTTACTGAAACTTTAAAAATGTTTTTCTGCAGCTTTTATGGTTTCATTTAAACACAAAACATGCACATGGGCTGTCTATTCATTTTCTTCACTGCACAGCCTGATATTAGATTGGTGACTCTGATGGCCAACTGGGTTGCTCATTCTAAAATGGCTCTGTGGTTTGTGGAGTAAAAGTTGTGAGTAATCTCAGTACGATAAAATTTGTTGCACATCAGCAGCACTTCCAGCTCCTTGACATTGTGAACCAGGAACTTCTGGAAACTACTGGGGAGCATGCGTTTTGTTTCCTTGTTGCTCCTGTAACCAATATTGGGCATCAAGGTCTGGCCCTTGAATCTTCTATGCATCCTGTTGTCAATACCTCTGAACTTCAGCCAGTTATGCTTAATCTTGACATACCAGTCTGACTGGTGCCAGATGAACTTCTTGGTTCTCTTTCTGATGATCTTGGGTTTCACCAGGGGTCTGAGGGCAGCCATGATGCTGGGTAGGAGATGGCTGCCACCTAGGTAGGCAGTGCCAAAGAAGAGACTAAAATGCTTTTTAATGTGCTTCCATCTAAAATGGTTTCATTTCCTGAACAAACTCAAACGAACAAAACACATTCAAGTAGTTATCATACAAGCAATAGTTCTTGATGGATGTGTGTTTTTGATATATGACTTCAATAAAGAAAAATTCCTCTGGATTATTTGTCAAGAAGTGACCTAGCAGCATTATTTGTCAATCAAATTGTTTTATAATTACTGTGACAAAACAAATGTGGTTTGATATTCAGTAGGTGGAACTGCAAGCGTTTCCTTGAATAAAACATTCTATCTCCTGTTGGCCACTTTTGAAGATGGGAGCATTTTTTTCTATATGTTAAAGAACATGGATAAACTCCATGGTCTGTCAAACTTTTACAAACATAGATATCTTGGAAATATCTTTGAATTTAGCATAAAATGCAGTGTATGTGTGTATATCTGAATAATTTTATAGATCAAATTGCAGAGTGAGACATGTTTCTCACATTGTGATTTTACTAAAGTTGTTGATTTGTTCAATGTCTCAAAGTGTCCCATTAAATGAATTAATACAAATTATCATAATACCTCGTGCTACTTATTACCACAGTTTTTCAAAACAGTAAATAATATTTTCCCATTAACCTCAATGAGAATCACTAAAATTCTCCCTCAACATTTTCTAGAAGTAAACTAGCGTGTTCCTCTGCCCAAGGGTTGTACTCATTGAATCAAAACAGAGTTTGTTTTTTGTTGCAATAGTTTTAGCTTCCAATTGTTTCCTGGGGTAACAAAATTTATTTCTTGTGGGTCCCTGGTGGAGAAAGAGATCTGTTATATTTTCTATACATGAAATGAAATTGATCACTTCCTGCTCTGGTAAACACTTCCATGATGAAAACTAACATAATTGAAAATATTAAGTAAGTGGGTGGCTCAGGAAGATGGTGGAAAAGCCAGTTGGACTCTATGAGTACGTGTATGAGTGTATGGAAGAATTTTCATGTGTGTCTGTGTGTAAGTGGGTGTGTGAGTGACTGTATGGGGACTCAGAAGCAAGTTACCAGGGCTTTCCTGGTGAAGAGGCTGTTGCCAGGCTGCTCAGCGTGGATCTTAGTGCTTTCCAGGATGCAAAAGCTGAGTGTCATTTTCTAAAATAAACAAAGCCCTTCCTAGGAAGAATCTGCTGGGAGTGACGGATAGCACCAGCCTCTGCCCCACCACCCATTGCCAGGCCAGACACTGGCAGCAAGGACCAGAGAGGGAGTGCATCAAAGGAATCAGAGGCAGACTCCCATTGGAGAAGATGAAACAGGCACCCCACCATCATTTTAAAAGCTAGGCAGGGACGTGCTCCAGTGTGCTCTCCATGGAGCAATAAACCAACTCCCTATTACTGGTGGGCTAACTATTCATCACTCTGAGGTTGATTGTGAACCCAGAGAAAATATCTCAAAATCACAAACTTCAGAGGGACAGGATGAGTGTGGAGTCTCAGCATCCCCACACCCTACCCTGATGCAGTTGCAGGATCAAGGGTGCAACCAAAAGGGTGAGGGGGACCCAGCTAGAGAATATCAACAGTGAGTGCTGTATTGACGCTACACCCTCACTCCCAACAACACTCTGAACAGTAGCTTAGAGGAACCCAGGCAGAGCCTGGATGATTGCAATATTGGAGGACTCTACCCTGGGACAAGGTTGGATGAGGTGCCCACTAACAACACGTGGAAAAAAGACAGTCTTGCACCTCCCCACCAGAGGGGATTTCCCTGACCATACAGAAAGAGCAGGTGGGGAGAACTGATGTCCCAGCCCTCCTTCCTGCCCCTTTCTCTCATAGAAGGCACACTGGAGAGATTGTCAACTGACCTGCAGTCCCAAGCTACTTTCAGGAAGGAGAGAAATAATTATAGAAACCGCCACTAGAAATTTTATTTTTATTTCCTTTTCTTTTTCCTCCATGTTTTTTGCTTTCTGTGTGTGGATGTGAGTGTCTTAGTGTTTATTCTTTGGTTTTCTTTTTTGCTCTTTTGTTTTTGTTTAGTATATGTTTGTGGGAGGATTCAATTTTCATTTCCCCCTTATTATTCATTCATTTTTTGATGTGTGTGTGTGAGTGTGTATTCATTTTTTTGGTTCTCTTTTTCTCTTGTTTTTTTTGTTTTTTTGTTTCTTTATTTTTGTTAATGTTTTTGCTTTTGTTTTTCTGTTTTATTTGTTTCATTTTTTTGTCTGTTCTCTTTCATTCTAATTTTCTCTGTTCACATCAGTGCTGTTACTATATCTTGGACTCAGAGGGTACAAATACATCTCCATTGCTTCATCATATGTGGTGAGGAGTACATCATATAGGATGGCAAATACTTCTAAGGAGCCAATACCCAGTCAGTGAACATTGCAAACTGTAATTCATTTCTGAATCCTAGTTCCCCATTCTTCACTTTATTTGACTGTCAAAATTACAAGAGACAGCACAATTTCCTGCTCCCATCCATGTTTCAAAATTGAAAAAATCCAGAGACTCTAATAAAGGACGAATAGAAGTCTGAGCAAACAACAGAATTGAAATCTCTCCCCGTTACCACTGAAAAACAAAATTAAATAGAAAGGAAAGTGATTTGTCACAAATAAGAAGAAATCAACAAAAGATCACAGGTAACCCCCAGAGTACCAAAGAGACAATGTCCAAAAATCAGACTTCAGAGTCCAAACAATGGAAATCACCAACAATTTCCCTCAGAATACAATAAGGATTAAAGAATGGACAGAAAAAGTGAATAAAACTCAATAACTAAAAGATGAAATACTGAAATAATGTGTGGCAAAGATTTGGGCCATAAAAAGCTTCATCCAGGAAATAACAAGTTGACAAGAAAGGACAGCAGAATCAACCAAACAGAAGAGAGAATCTTGGAGCTTGAAGACCAAAATGTGAAATTAACCAATCTGTTAAAAACAGAAAGATAACTCAGAAAGAAAGAACAAAGTCTCTAAGAGGTGTGTGATTATGTCAAGAGGCAAAACTTATGACTGATTGTTATCCCAGAAAGTGACAGGGAAATGGATAACACCTTGGAACAAGTATTCCAGGAGGTTATCAAAGAAAACATTCCCCTTCTCACCAGAGAGGCAACAATCCAAACTGAAGAGAATCAGAGGACTCTCATAAAGACGTTAAATGAGAAGACCAACACTTGGACACATAATAATTTGCCTACATGAAGTAGGTATAAAAGGAAAAATCCTAAAAGCAGTGAGAGAGAAAGGTCAGACTACTGACTGGGGAAGACCAATCAGAATAGCAGCATACTTATCAGCAGAAATGCTGTAAGCTAGAAGAGACTGGATTCCAATATTCAAAGTTCTCAAGGATAAACAATTCCAACCAAAAAATTTCTACCCAGCCAAGCTTAGTTTAATAAGCAATGGATAATAAAATTCTTCCCAGACATCCAATTCCTAAGAAATTATGCTGCTCCTCAATCAGCTTTATAGGAGACACTCAAGAAGGTAGAAAAAAAGCACAAATTTAAAATCAAACAAAACAAACTTTAATCCATCAAAAATTTTAAAAGATGCAGAAAGACACTGCATAATAATAAAAGGTTAAATTCATGAAAAAAGAAATATCCATCCTAAATATATATACACTGATTACAGAGACATCAGGACTTACACAGCAACTATTAAGTAATCTAAGAGAATATTGACTCTATCATAACTTGGGACTTAAATACCCCACTAACAACCCTAGATAAATCATCAAGGCAAAAGATCAATGTGGATATATTGATGCTTGATGCTTGACCAAAATAAACTTAATGGATAACTGCAGAACACTCCACCAACAATCATAGAATTTATGCTCTACTTATTACCACATGGAACATACTCTTAGATTGACAACACCATTGACCATAAATCAAGCACAAATTCCATATGATTGAAATAATATCATGTGTCTTCTCAGACCACAATGCAATAAAAATAAATATCACAAAGAAATAGACACTAAATAGTACACTACTGAATGACTCCTGGGTCAACATGGAAATCTAGACAGAAATTAAAAGATTGCTGAAAACAGGAATATTCCAAGGAACATGAAAACAAGGATACAGCTTATCAGAATCTCTGGGATGCGAGGAAAGCATTTATAAAAGGAAAAATGCGTAGCTGTAAGCACACATATTTTAAAAATATAAAAATCACAAATACACAGACTACCATCACACCTAAAACTGTTGGAAACACAAGACCACCAAAATTCTAACTTTAGTAGAGGAATCCAGATCACCTAGAAAAAAAATCCCAACTACAGAATATAGAAGATAAAATACATCAACAAAACAAAAAGCTGGTTATTTGAGAAGACAGATGGACCTCTAGTAAGACTGACTAAGAAAAAGAAAATAAAAACCCAAATAAACACACTTAGAAATGCAAAAGATGAAGTTACAACTGCTGTGAAGAAATTCATAAGATTATTAGAGATTGTTATGCACACTTGTATGGAAACAAGCTCAAAAATCTAAATGACATGAAGGACTTTCTGACATCGAAGAACCTCCTAAGGTTGAAACAAGAAGAAATTGAAATCCCAAATGCACTAATAACAACCTATAAAATTGACTCTATCATAAGAAAACTACCAACAAAAAAAAGGCCTTTTGACTAGCTGGCTGCCCAACAGAATTCTACAAAACATACAAGGAGATGATACCAACCCTATTAAAAATATTCTGAGCAATCAAGAAAGATAGAATCCTCCACAAATTATTTTATGAGACTTCCAAGCTTGAAAGAAGAAGAAATTGAGCTGGGTGCAGTGGCTTACACCTATAATCTCAGCACTTAGGGAGGCAGACCAGAGAGGATTGCCTGAGCCCAGGGGTTTGGGACCAGCCCAAGCAATTTGGTGAGATCTCGTTTCTACACAAATCAAAAAATTAGCCAGGTGTTGTGTTGTGTGCCTGTACTTCCAGCTACCTGGAAGGCTGGGGTGGAAGTATGACCTGAGCCCCAGGAGCTTGAGACTGTGGTGGCTGTAAGAGTACCTCTGTACCCCAGCCTGGGTGACAGAGTGAGAAAATGACTCCAAAAAAAGAGAAGAATTTGAAACCCTAAAAAGATAAATAACAATCTAGGAAATTGATTTTTGTCATAAGAAAGCAACTGGCAAAAAAATAAAGCCTGGGACCAGATGGCTTTCCAGCTGAATTCAACAAAATGAGCAAAAAGAAGATGATACCTATCTTAGTTAATGTATTCTAGGCAATTAGGAAAGACAGAACACTCTTCAAATCGTTTTATGGAGTTAACATCACACTGATACCAAAACCAGATAAAGATCCAGCAAAGAAAGATAATTACAGGTCAGTGTCCTTGATAAACATACATGCAAAAATTCTCAATAACATTCTAGGAAATCCAACAATATATCTCAAGAATCACCCATCATGACCAAGTGGGCTTCATTCCCAGGAAACAAGGTTGACTCAAGACCCATAAAAGACTATAAACGTAATTCAATACATTAATAAATGTAAAAACAAAAGCCGCATGATTATGGCATTAGATGCAGAAAAAGTGTAAGAGCTATGTCTAATAAACCCACAGCCAACATATTGTCAGTGGACAGATGTTGAAATCATTCCATCTAAAAACCAGAAAAAAACAAGGTTGCCCATTCTCACCCCTTCTGTTCATCATAGTGCTGGAAGTCCTTGCTAGAGCATTCTGGCAAGAGAAGGAAATGAGGGGTATCCAAATAGGAAAAGAGGAAATTAAGCTATTCCTCTTTCTGAACCATATGATCCTATAAACTGAAAATCCAAGAGACTCCATTAAAAACGTCCTTCCACTGATAAATTACTTTGGAAAAGTGTCAATGTACAAAATCAGCATGCAAAAAACAGTTGCATTTCTATGCACCAGCAACAAACAGACAGAGAACCAAATAAAAAGCAGAGTTCCATTCACAATAGCCAAAAAATAAAAAATGAAAAAATGAAATACCTTGGCATGTATCTAACCAGAGAAGTGAAAACCTTTTTTTAAAAGAAAAGAAAGAATATTACAAGTACTGCAAAGCATTGCTCAAATAAATCACAGTTGACTCAAACACGTGGAAAAGCACCCCTTGCTTATGGATTGGAAGAATCAATATTGTCATTATGTCCATCCTAACAAAGGAAAATACAGATTCAACCCAATATCCATCAAAAACTAACAAAATTCTTCTCACATCTGGAAATGACAGTACAGAAATTTTTATGGAAATAAAAAAGAGCACAAATAGCCAAAATAATCCTCAGGAAAAGGAACAAATTGGGAGCTAACAGACTTCCAAACAATAAACTCCACTACAAGTCTTCAGTAATCAAAACAGCCTGGTAGTGGTACATGAAAAGTCATATGGAACAATGGCAGGACATAGATTCCAGAAGCAAAACCTCTATCTGTCAACCAACTCATCTTGCCAACACGATCAATAATAACCACTGGGAGAGGAGACCTTATTTCAGAAATGTTTCTAGAAAAACTGACTGACCACATAGAGAAGAATGAAACAGGACCCCTACCTATTATCATATACAAAAATCCACTCTAAATGTATCAAAGACCTAATCGATAAACCTCACACTATAATAATCCTGGAAGAAAATGAAGGAAAAACACTTATGCACATTGGAGTAGGAAACCAATTCTTGATCAAACCTCAAAAGCATATGTCATAAAAGATAAGATGGGCAAATGGAACCTCATCAATCATCAAGAGAGCAGGGAGACAATATTTGCCAACTGTGTCTGACAATGGCCTAACATCCAGGATTTACAAAGAACTCAAATGAGCTGAAAGCACAAAACAAACAGCCCTATTTAAAAATGGGCAGAGGACATGAATAGACACTCCTCAAAAGAAGACACACATGCATAAAATATTACTCAGCCTCACTAATCATCAGACAAATGTAAATCAAACAACATTTAGGTAATTCCTAACACCAGTAAGGTTGCCCATCATTAATAAATCAAGAAAACAACAGATGCTGACATAGGTGCAAAGAAAAGTGAATGCTTCTACACAGTTGGTGGAGTGCAAATTAGTTCAATCATGATAGAAAGGAACTAGAAATTGACCTTCCATATGACTCAGCAATCCCCCTTCTGGGAACACACCCAGTGGAACACTAATCATTCTACAAAAAAGACATGTGCATACACATAGTATTGCTGCACTATTCACAAAAGAAAAAAATGTGAAACCAACTCTACTGCCCATCAAAATTGTTCATTATAAATTTTGCTATCTCAGGTATGCGAATATACCCACATAATCCTATGGATCAAATTTCACAGTAAGACATGTGTCTGTTAATATAATTTTACTAAAGCTTGTGACTTGTTTTATGCTTTAAAGTGTTCGGTTAAGTAAACTAATTCAAATCATCATAATAGATTTTTCCACCTAGTATACAAAAAGTTTTTCAAAATAAATTATCTTATGTTCTTTTTAACCTCAAAGAGAAAAAAAACTAATGGTTTTCCCTCAATTTTTTTGGAAATAAACTAGCTACCTCTTTGTTAAAGCATTCCAATTCACTGAGTCAAAACAGAGATTTTTTGTTTGTTTCTCTGTTTTTTGCAGTAGGTTAAACATCCATTTTTTTCCCCTGGGGCAAA
Organism: Tarsius wallacei; assembly: GCA_963574415.1. Lineage (NCBI taxonomy): Eukaryota > Metazoa > Chordata > Mammalia > Primates > Tarsiidae > Tarsius > Tarsius wallacei. The sequence continues at coordinate 14,601 of CAUYQG010264389.1, forward strand.
TGTTTTTTTTGTGTGGGCTCCAAGTGGATAAAGAAATCTGCTCTATTCTATATTCATGAAATAATTCTTATTTACAGCTTGCTCTGACAAATGCTTACGTGGAGTAAACTAACATAATTTGGAAACATACAAGATGTTTGCATTGAAGTACTTTGTATGCATATAAACTTTTATAAGCCTTTGGCCCTGAAGAGCACAGTGCTACACGCCTTTGTAATTGAAACTTTGAAAATGTTATCTCGCATGGTTTTATTTTTTAAATCGGTCATTTTCTGAAATCACAGAAATGAGCATAATACACTCCAGCCATTAGAATATAAACAATTTGTGTAGTCAGGTGCTTGCCTTTTCTATATGCCTTCTGCTAAAAAAAGAAAAAGAAGTTGTCTTACATTTTTTCAACAAGTGACCTAGCAATGTTCTTTGTTACTCAAATCTTTTTAATTACTCGAAGTGTGATTTGACATTCAATAGATGGAACTGCAACATTTCTTTGAAGGAAGAAATCTATTACCTTTTGGCCACATTTAAAGAGAGGAACATTTTTTTAATATGTCAAAAGAATATTGATAATTTCTTGGTCAGTCCAGCTTTTAAATAGTCTGAATTTAAGCAGATAACTGGAAACCTGTTTGAAATTAGTAAAAAACACGTTGTATATGAGTATACGCACAAAATACTATGGATCAAATTGCACAGGCAAACATGCTTTTGTCAATTACTAAATCTGGTGACTTATCTAATGTCTCAAAGTGTTTCATCAAGTGAACTAACGCAAATCATCATAATACATTCTGCCACTTATTACACAAAATGTTTTTCAAAATATCTAATTGCGTGTTCTTATTATTGTTAGTGAGAAAAACGAAGATTTTTCTTAATTTTTTTCTGAAACAAACTTGCAACTAACTCTGTTCATCAATGGTTTCCACTCACTGAGTCATAACCAAGTTGAAGTTTTGTTTCAATAGACTAAGCTTCAAATTGTTTTCATGGGTGGGAAAAGTACTTTCTTTTGAGCCCCAAGTAGAAAAGGAAATCTATTCCTTTCTTTATTCGTGAAATAAATCATGATCACTCATTTCTCTGCCAAATGTTTACATGGAGTAAACTGTCATAATTTGGAAGCATTCAAGATGTTAACATTGAGATGTATTTCATGGATGTAGGCCTCTACAAGCTTATGGCGCTGAAAAGTACAGTGTGACATGGCACTGTAATTGATACTTTAAAAATGCTTTCAAACATGATTCTATCAAAAAATTGTTCTTTTACTGAACTAACACAAATGAACATAATACACTGCAGCAGTTATCATACAAGTAGTTTTTCTCGATGGATGTGTGTTTTTTTCATAAACCTTCAATAAAGAAAAAAAATTTTCTTACATATTATAAAAGAAGTGACCTCGTTGCATTCTTTGTCAATCAATATGTTTTAATTACTGAGACAAAAATGTGTGATTTGACACTGAATAGGTAGAACTACAAGTATTTTCATGAATGAAGTATTCTTTCACTCAATCTCCTTCGTTGAATATGGGAACTTTCTTTTTCATATTTCAAAAAACACTGATAACTTGTTGGTTTGTCAAACTGTTATGTAGACTGAGCTTAGATAACATGAAAGCATATTTTAAGTTAGCATAAAAATACATCGTATGCAAGTAAAATGCATAACATTATAGATCAAATTGCAAGTGAAACGTGTTTTTGTCAATATAATTTTACTAAAACTGATGACATTTTTAATGTCTCAAAGTACCCCATTTAGTGAACTAACACAAAAAATCAAATTATATTCTGCCACTTATTACATAAAACATTTTCCAAAAGAGATAATTTTATGTTTCCATTAACCTCAATGAAAAAAGCTAAGGTTATCTCTCAACTTTTTTCCAGAAGTGAAATAGTGACCTATTATCTTTGTCAGTGTTCCATGATTTCTACATCTCAGAAAATATCTTCATTCAAAAACACATACACATACACGTGTACACTCCTCAGAGTTTGGTTTTTAACTCAGAACGTAAGGGATCAATTATCATTTCTCATATTGCCACCTTAATGTAAGGCACATTTGTTTCTTTTGTGGATAATTAAACCAGTCTCTTAAAGAGGCTCTCTGCTATTCTTATCTTACTGAGATTTATTTTTGCAACACATGATAGAGTGAGCCTGTAAATTTATAAATTAAATATGAGCATTCTCTGAGCAAAGACTCTATCTCACTGAAAAAGCATTCAAACTTCTTACATACGACTACAAGTAAAGAAATTTCATTTTACATTGCCCACTCTCCTTCTTGGTTCCTCCAGATCAATCCATTTATCAAGTCTTCTTGTCAAACACAAACCACTCAAGATGTTGAACTTGTGTCATCTGCCTGGAACACTTTTTTTTTAGCTATCCGCATATCTAATGTATTACTTCAATCAGTTTCCTGCTGAGATTTTTATCTTATATAGAGTCTGTCTTTGAAAATTTTTTATGTAGTAGACAGAACAATGGCCCCAGTAATATTAAAATCCCAAAACCCTACTAGTTGCAAATATTTTCTTATGTGGCAGAAGAGATTTGTCAGGTGTGAGTAAATCAAACATCTTGAGGTAAGAATCTTATCCTGAATTATATGGGTAGATACTAAGTGTAAGAGGGAGGCAAAAAAAAGATTTTGCTGCAAAAGAAGACAATGTGATGACAATACTATGCTCCTGTCTTTGAAGATAGAGGACATGGCCATTAGTCAAGGAATGCAGTTCTAGAATATTTGCAAGAGAATAAAACAGATTATCTCCTAGAACATCTGGAAAAAGTGTGAATCCACTGACATCTTAATTTTGACACTGGAAAATTGATTTTAGGCTTATGATTTCCAAACTGTAAGACAATAATGGTTGTTGTGTTAAGCCATTGATTTTGTGGCAGTTTCTTATTGTAGTAATAGGAAATGTACACACTATATAGTAGCGCATCTACCAACTCTTTCACATCTTCTAAACACCAACCTCCCGTATCACCCCACAATCCCCCTACTGGGAATATACCCTGAAGAACACAAATCACTCTATAAAAAAGATACCTGCACACGTATGTTTATCACAGCATTGTTCACAATAGCAAGAACCTGGAAGCAACCATGCTGTCCACCAAAAGAGGACTGGATTTAAAAAATGTGGTATATATACACAATGGAATACTACGCAGCCATAAGAAAGAACGAAATCATGAATTTCGCAGCAACCTGGATGGAACTAGAGTCCATAATACTGAGCGACCTCTCACAGAAACAAAAAACTAAGTATCACAT
>CAUYQG010264398.1:0-59610 GCA_963574415.1 Tarsius wallacei
CCACGCCCAGCTAATTTTTTGATTTATTGTAGAGATGAGGTCTCGCCAAGTTGCCCAGGCGGGTCTTGAACCCGCAGGCTCAGGCAATCCACTCACCTCAGCCTCCCAAAGCGCAGGATTACAGGCTGAGCCACCGAGCCCGGCTTAAGATACATATTGATATTTAGTCTCCACTTTGGTCTTGAAATAGAGGGCACTCGGTCATCCAATGGGAGGACTGGACCAGAGCTCTTAAAAGTGCCTCTGGATCTCCGGATCCTTCCACCATGGGATTTTCAGGTGTGAGAATCTCGTTTGAAAGCACACCTGGATTTGGCCTCTCCCATTTCTCCCTAAATCACAAATTCACATAAAAACCACTCATTTTCAAAATGTGAAATTAAGGAAAGATTGTGTTGAGAATCTATATTCTGATAAGCTGTAACATTCGGTTTCTCCAGCCACCAGTACTCACGTGTTGGGTCATTTGGATTCCTCACTTCCTCCTTAACTCTGCAGTAAAGGCATGTTCTAATAGCTAAACCTAAGTATGGGCCCAACGGTCAGCTCTGTCATACGACCTAGTCCATGAGCAGATCACAGGCAGAGCGAGAAACGAACACCCACAAAGTTAGATGCTGGAGGCTCTACCATGGGAAGCCAGTGAGAAGTATCCCAACAAATATGTATTTCTTTATTAGAATTACAAAAGAAGAATTTCTTGCTTCCTTCCTGATAAAGAAAAGTTATGCTTGCAGAGCCAATAGCATTTTCTAGAAGCTCTGTAGATGTGAGCTCCTACTTTCCTCAGTTATCTGGGAGATCGTCTTATTTGCTTAGAAAACCTTAAACTCATGATGCAAAGCACTAAATTCAGAGATTTGGGAGGGCTATTGGATGAGTTGTGTCCATGTCACATCATTAAATGGCTTCCTAGGTTCCTTGAATCTATCGAGATAATAAGAAAAATATTTGAATGGGCCAGCTATATTTTCTCAACAAAACCATAGCTTCCATAGGAAGGCAACTTTCTTTATCCTTAGCCCAGAAACACAGTTTAGGAAACTACACAGGTGTAAATGACAACCTTGGTTTTGCTTGATTCTCTGCTGTGTAAAATGGGAAACTTTGATAATGTACTGAGAACTTACTTATAAAGGGCTCGGCACAGTGGATAGATGCTGTTATTATTATTACTATTACTAGTATTATTGCTAATTTCCTACCTTTATTCTCATTAATCCACCCTGAGCAATCACTATCGATGCTGGCTTGTTTTCCAGCAGCTTCGAGGATCAATAGGCCAACACATTATTGATGTATCTTGCAGTCTTTCTATTGCCTAGTGTTTTTCTATTACCTTTTTTTTTTAGCTCACATTCTTCTTGGCTGACCCCAGGAACCCACAAAAGCTCACCAGGTTGTGTCTTGATGGAAGACTGGAGTCTCTGTTTGAGGTCTAGTGTTTTGGGAGGATTAAACTGGTTTGCATACAGACATCTAGATCCTACAGAAAGATCTTTGGGACTTAGGAGAAAGGGAGTGAAATTTCCTTGAATGGCAGAGCTCTGGGACAAAAGGATACTAAATGCCAAGATTTGGAGCCTCCGAAAAAGATCTCTGTGCCCTAGCTTTGAAAAGGACCATATGATTTGGGACAATGTTGCATCTCAGAAGTGCAAAAACAACAACAAAAAAACCCCCAGAAAGTTCTCAAGGTAGACCAAGAAATGACTCCCCAGAAGACATTCATGTCAAACTCCTGGAGACTGTGAATGTTACCTTATTTGAAAAAGGGTTAGCCGGGCATGGTGGCTACTTGGAAGGCTGAAGCGGAAGGATCACCTGAGCCCACGTGGGCGACAGAGTGAGACTCCAACTCAAAAAAAAGAAAAAGAAAAAGGAGTCATTGCAGATGTAGTTAAGGATCTTGAGATGAGTGCTAATCCTAGATCATCTCAGTGAGCTTAAATGCAATCACGAGTATCTTCATTAGAGAAAAGAGAATACAGACAGAAAAAAGAAGACACGGAGAAGAAGGTGATTTGAAGACAGAGAAAGAGACTGGAATGCTACAAGCCAAGGAATCTCAAGGAATGCCAACAACCACCAGAAGCTAGAAGAGTTGAGAAAGGAAATCTCCCCTGTAGCCTCCGGGAGGAGTAGAGAGCCCTAGACATAGGACTTCTGGCTGCAAGCACTGTGATAGAATAAACGTCTGTTGTCTTAAGCCACCATATTGGTATTAATTTGTCATAGCCATGACAGGACACTAATACAGTTCCCCTTCAAATTTTCTGAGAAGTATGTCTTAATCCCCAAGAGCTCTTAAATGATTTTAGGAGATGATAGCCCTTCTTCCCCTCACTCTCACCCACATCCATCCCATCCCCGCCACCAGAAAATAACTTGAGATTAAATTACTCAAAATTATGCTGTAAGACTTAGAACTACATCTAACCCTAATTTTTAAAAATAAAACGAAGTGCGTTTTCTTGCACCTAATTATTGTGAAATCAGTCATGCCCCTACTGTAAACTGGTGGCCCTGGCCAGGCTTCTCTTCCCCTCCTGTCCTTGTTCCTGCCTCCATGGCTCCTGGGAGTATTGGGGGAAAGGACCATAGAAGCAACAGGGGTATGCTCTCTTTGCCCTGTCCCGGGACCTAAAGGCAGTGCACCCCATTCTCAGAGGATGCCCAAAGGATGAGGCTTTCTATGTCAGCATAGAAATCAGAAAGGCACCTCCATCCCGCCTTGCTTCCAAAACCTCGAACCGTTTTCCTCTCCAACCCAATACGGTCTAGAGAGAGCACCAAGAATTTCAGTATTTGTACCATGATGCAAACTCTGAGCAAAACCTTCCTAATGTATTAGTTTATCACCATCCCGCCCTCTCCCTCCCCAGTCATCTTTGTGGCACTGATGCATTCCCCACAGAATTACCAGCTGGATCCATTTTAATGGTTTCCTCCTCCAAGCCCTCTCATCTTCTGTGGTCTGTCTTTGATCTCCCTGCTGTTGGGGACCCCACTGAGTTTAGCATCACCAACATCTACTCTGCGGCTGACTCTCTTGCCCGGATATTTTTCTTACAACGCCAAGTCAGCCTCGCCCTACGATCTGCCTTTGCAGCAGCCTCATTAAACTCTGCGGAAACGCCATTGCTCATTTTAATTCCTCTGAACTAGATGGCTGCCCTCTCACTCCTCATATCTAACTGGCTTTTTCCTGATGGGAAAATCGTCAACGAAGTCCAAGTCCTTCTCCCCCTCTGGAGCTCTTCATTCGATCCTTCAAGAAGATCAGAAAACTTAACAATGTTCTACCCAGTGACAGAGCACTAGCTCATTCCCTATTTTATTTATTTATTATTTGTTTGTTTGTTTATTACTTATTAATTATTTATTCATTTCGTATATTTAAAAATGATCATTTGAACTGACATGGCTTTCCTCCTGTAAGTGCAAAGCTCTTAAAGTAAATGGGGGGAAAATTAATATGATACAGATCAATGAGCCCCTCTCCTTTCCCTCTCTCCCTTCTAACCCAGAAGGTCACATATGGAGGGATTTTTAGAGGAAGCAGAGGCCAGGTGCGGTGGTCCATGCCTGTCGTCCCAGCCCTTTGGAAGGCTGAGGTGGGAGATCACCTGATGCCTGGGTGATACAGCAAAACTCCAGTCTCTACCCCCCGAAAAGTAGATATTTTTCATACATAAATATATTAGATACACATATATTTTTTTAATTAATCCAGCAGGGTGGCACATGCTGTAGTCCCAGCTACTCAGGGGGTTGAGACAGGAGGACCACTTGAGCCTAGGAGTTTGAAGTTGCAGTCTATTTATTTTACCCAAAATAAAAGGAAGTAGAGAACAAAGATAGTTCTTCTCCTCGATATGTAACAAACACTATTTACACAAGATAATGTGCACAGCAGAGTGCTAGGGATTTGGGAGTTAGGGCAGGAGTTCACGTTGTAATCTAGTTTAGCAAGTCACCAGGAGTAGAATATTCGCCATGCCTGCTCTGCAGAGCTCTTGGGTCTTCCCACCGTTGGTGATCGCTTCTCCTCAGTCCCCAGCACTCTGCCAATTCTGAATCCCTTGCTCCTCTTCTGATCTCCTTCTGTCTCCTTCTTAAACATCCTCACTAGCTCTTGGATACATCTCTACATCTCTCTTGTGGCCGTCCAAGTCATGCTCTGAGGGTTACCATTCCACAAATTGAATGGTTTATCATGCTTCTGTGCTAAACAATGCTTCCTCTCCTAAAAGGAATTCTGCCCCCAGACCCTCAATATTTTTCTCATCTCTTCATCTTGATGAGAGACATTCCTTGTTTTTGTATTTGTGGAATACAGAGTTTCCTTCTTCCAGATGTTATTGCCTCTTCCTCGTTTTTTTTCTTAATCAGAATAAAGGCAATTAGAGCCCTAAAACTTTGTAATAAACACAAGCTAGGAAGCAAAGATATCTAAACTGTGAGACATGGAAATAGTTCGAAAATAGAATTTCTCATGTCCTCACCAAACTCTCCTCACCAGCGTTTGCCAGATGGGCCCTGCTTGGCAAGAAAGGTGAGGCAGCGAGACCGACACCTGACCTGCTGGGCCTTCCCACCTTTTCACCCACATGGCAGAGGGCAGAGAGAATCCCACTGAGCATGAGAATTAAGGAAGGAAGGAAGGAAGGAAGGAAAGAAGGAAGGAAAGGGAGAAGAAGGAAGAGACGGAGGGAAGTGATCAACTCTTAGCCTATGTATACCTAAAAATATATCTGTTATAGTCCCCATTCTTGAAAGAGAGTTCAATTGTGTATGGATGTCCGATCACAGGTATTTTCCCTCAGTTCTGATTTCCGGCATCCTTCATTGCTTATGGAAGCCAGCCATCAGTCTGACATCTGTTTTGCAGTAACCTGTCTTTTCTCCCTGGCAGTCCCTTAGATTTTTCTCTTTATCCCCAGGACTCTGCAGTTCTACTATAATGTATCTAGGTGTCTAGAGATGGGTTTATTTGTATTCATCTTGCTAGAGACCTGGTGTGCATTTTCAATTTGAGGACTTGAAGATCCGTGTCTTTCACAATTCAAGGAAATTCTTCTAAATATTGATTCTCTGCCATGGTCTACTTCTCTGACTCCTGTTGGGCTTCTGTTGGAGCCTATCAACCTCTCTTCCCAGTTCTGAAGTCGTTGTATCTATGATCTGTGTTATGGCTCACTTTCTTGGTAGTATGGGTTAATTCATAAGTTCTCTCTTCAGTGGAAACCAGTCCAGCCACAGATTTACCCAATCTATGTTTTTGTTTGTTTTTTTGTTTTTGAGTTAGAGTCTCGCTCCGTCGCTCAGGCTGGAGTGCAGTGGCACACTCACAGCCACCCCAGTGACAACCTCCTGGGCTCAGGCGATCCTTCCACCTCAGCCTTCCAAGTAGCTGGAACTACAGGCGCATACTACCATGCCCGGCTCATTTTTTGATTTATTGTAAAGATGAGGTCTCGCCAAGTTGCCCAGGCTGTTCTCGTACCCATGGGCTCAGAAAATCCCCTCACCTCTGCCTCCCAAAGTGCTGGGATTACAGGTTTGAGCCACTGTGCCCAGCCCCAATCTATGTTTTTATTATTATTATTATTGAGTCAGGGTCTCACTCTATCGCCCAGGTTGGAATGCAGTGGCACAATCACAGCTCACCGCAGCCTCAACCTCCTGGGCTCAGGTGATCCTTCTGCCTTAGCCTACCGGGTGGCTGGAACGAAAAGTGTGCACCACCACACCCAGCTAATTTTTTTATTTTTGGTAGCAATGAAGTTTCACCATGTTGTTCAGATGGGTCTCAAACTCCTGAGCTCAAGAAATTCTCTTGTCTTGGCCTCCCTAAGTGCTTGAATTTGAGGCATGAGCCACTGTGTCTGATCTATGTCTTAATTATTTCAGTAGTCTTGTTTATCCTTTGTAGTTTATTGGTTCTTTATTATTATTTTTTTAAAATATCTGTTTGTGATTCATTCATTGAAGAATATTTGTTAAGCATCTAAAAGTGCCAGGCACTATTCTTTGCTCGGGGGTCTCAGCAGTAATAAAATACACAAGCATGTGTTCTTCTGACATAAAATGAGTGAGTAAAATATATAAATAAAACAAAGTGAAATATAGAGTATAGCAGTTAATGGTAAGTGCTATGGACACAAATATGCCAGGGGAGAAAAACAGGGAGTGAGGGGTTTCCCTCCTGATCAGAGGAAAGGAAATCTCTGTGACCTGGGCATTTATATGGTGACTGAGGTCAACCAAGGATAAAAGGCACAGTGAGGCCAGGCACGGTGGCTCACATCTGTAATCCCAGCACTTTGGAAAGCTGAGAATTGCCTGAGTCCACGAGTTCAGAACAATCCTGGGCAACCTGGTGAGATCTCATCTCTATAATAAGTCTAAAGAATTCACTGGGCATGGTGGCACTTACCTTTGGTTCCAGCTTCTTAGAAGGCTGGAATGGAAGAATCACCTGAGCCTAGCAGGTCAAGGTTGCGGTGGGCATGATAGTGCCATTGCACTGAAGCCTGGACGACAAAGTAAGCTCTGACTCAAAAAAAAAAAGAAGAAGAAGATGATGAAGATGGCACAGGGAGCCTCAGAGCTGGCAATGGGAAGGTGGGAGTCATGGGGGGAGGCAGTGGGAGAGAGGCATGGGGGTCTTCTCAGGGGCACATGGAACCCTGGGTCTGGGTTTGCCTCCTCACTTTGGCTGATGGAGAAACAGAAGCCAATGGAAGCAGAAGAATCAGGGACAAGTGGACCAGGGGCCACCGTGCTCTCCAGCAGAGCACTCAGAGCTGCTGCCCCTTTGACTCTTCTTTTTTTTTTTTTTTTTTTTTGAGTTGGAGTCTCACTCTGTCGCCCAGACTGGAGTGCAGTGGCCGCTTCCGGCCACCACAGCCTCGAGCTGCTGGGCCCCGGCGATCCTTCCGCCTCAGCCTTCCAAGTAGCTGGAACTACAAGCGTGCGCTACCACGCCTGGCTAATTTTTTTGATTTATTGTAGAGATGAGGTCTCGCCAAGTTGCCCAGGCGGGTCTCGAACCCGCGGGCTCAGGCAATTCCCTCACCTCGGCCTCCCAAAGCATGGGATTACAGGCTGAGCCACCGAGCCCGGCCTGTTTCTTATTTTCAAAATAATTTTTTCCAAACACGTATCTCACTATCTCACTCCTGCCTCTTAGGAGTACAGCTTCTTCTTTTGCTAATGATATTGTGTGTCTCTCTTTCACCAATGGACCTGGAGGAAGGGAGAGACTGGCAGCAGTCTTGCTGAATCACCTTCCTTGTTATGTGCAGAGGAGATATCCCTTCCTTGGAAGGAAGACCTGGGAGGAAGGAGTGGTACACAGTCTACCCAACTTTCATCCAAAGCCCATTTTTCAGAAGTGAAATCAAACAGAACGATAAGTCTGCTGCTGGTCATTGTGATTTCTGCTTGTATAACTCCATCCAAAAATAGGATTATATCAGTGTCCTTTTTAAGACAGCCCACACATCTCAGTAGTTCCATTTATGGACAAAAATGCAGTGGTCTCTTTGGTTGGCACGCAGCCATTTCTCCTTTTTCTGTTCAGTGGCAACAGGTCTTCTTTGGCCCACACTAGCAGTAGCCCATTCCTGCATGGAGAATGTGGAAATTCACAAGGACTGCTGGTGAGCACATGGACATGATCACAGCCCAGCGAGACAGAGAGTCTGCATCTACACTGTGGCCATTGCAGGTACGGGTTGGAAGAACACCAATCCTGGAGTGGTTCTTTTGGCTCTAGTGGTCGTGGTTTCTTGTCATCCCGAGTTAGTTTGTTCTTGGTTTCCTAAATGATCACCCATTGAAGTATAAACTCCAAGAGGGCAGTGTCAATGTCCTCTGAGTGTTTCAAGTCTTGTTAGAGCACCAGGATGTGATAAGCACTTCTTCTGCATTCCTTGGGTTCTGATCTCTTGGGACTCAAGGCTTAGCTCGAAGGACATCTCTGGGAATCCTTTACTGGCCCTGCCTGTCATATACACCTGACCCTACCTTTTTTAAGACCTGAGCTGTACTTTGTACAGTCTTCTCTACCTATAATCCCAGTGTGCTTATTCGTTACTAGTATTACCCTTAATGCTGTGTGTTATTTATTATATAATTATGCAATGAAAATAATACACTTGGAGTTCTAAGGGACAGGCACTGTACCAGGTACTTTCTATAAATGATTTCACTGAGTCCCTCTGCTATATGTTCTAATAGAAGAGGAGATAGGGGCACAGGTTCCTCAGTCACACACTGTGGGTTTGAAATCCTGTGCCCACCAACCTGTGACCACGAGTTTGGGCAAATTCCCTTTCTATGCCTCTTCTGTAAAATGAGGATGGAAATAAAAATGGCCATCTGATAGGACTGTTCTGAGAAATATATCAATTAACTGTGGAAACTGCTAATATGGAGTAAGCACTCCATAAAGATTAGCTGTTTTTTATTATTCCTTTTAATTTTCTTACAGACATAAAGAGGCAAAGTGACCCACCAGGGATGACCCAGCCAGCGAGCAGAGACACTGACTTCACTCCAGGTGGCTTGACCCCTGGCTCTATGACCGTCAACAGTGTGGCTGCAGCCATCTTTCTCCTTCAACTGGTCCATGGGATCTTTGAGGGCAGAACTGTGATGATCTTTGAAAGAACTACATAATTGTATTCATTGACTAAATTATTTACTTACTTATTAATGGCTTTAGATTTTAAAAAACAGCACAGTGCCCAGGACAGAAAGCAGCCAATAAATAAATATTAGAAAGCAGCCAATAATGAAATACTGGGATGTAACTTATGGGGGACGAATTTCATTTGAAAATTTATTTTCAATGAAAGCATTACAAGGTCCTGAAAATTTACCAGGTCATCCTCATCATTTAAACATAAATATAGCAGCCTGTAAAAAAAAAAAAAAAAAACTGCCATTTCTACAGTCTAAATCTAACGCATGTAGCTTTCAAAACACAATCATGTGTTTGCTGTATTATGCTTTAAAAAAACTTTTTTTATTCGCTTTAAGTGGTTCTCTCCTCTGTTTTATCAAGATTGTTCCATATGAGACAGATTACACAATAATAGAATTTTAAGGCATTAAGAGGTCTGTGCGTAGGTGCATAACCAACACACCAGGAAATACACACTGACAATCCTTTAGCACTGGGATTGGATGCATGCTGGAACTGAATCTTTATTTTTGCACTGGAGATTTTGCAAGCCCCAAACCTGCTCACTTCTCCGTACCTTCTATTAGACTTGTCTTGATGCTTGTGAAGGCTAAATGCTTAACAGCCCCTGTCAAGATATACCAGGCAACATTTTATAACCACCATTGTTCAGAAACATTCCTATCAAGATCCTAACTTGCAAACTCTCCGCATAAAAGAAGAAACAGACTTTTTTTGTCAGGACAATGAACTTGGACTGTTGTTTACCAGTGAATGGAAAACAACATTTCTAACCCAGAGAAGGGACACTCAGCCCCCTTTGGTGACGCCTCGGCTGCCTTCACACTGGCCAACAATGGTGCCTTTGTGCGGGTTGTGGGATCGTGACACCAGTCAGGCCTACTGCTTGGGCAATTGAATCACAACCTTCATACTTTGCAGCTTTTTCCAGCCCCATTGTAAACTAAAATATGTAAAGAGACCTAGCCTTCACCCTTGGCTCTATTATCTCTGACTTCAAATTGAATCCTTCTGGCTCACAAATGTACTTTTCAAAATTTGGCAAATTTTCCCCAACACTTCAGCAATAAATGGGATGCTGTTAAAAGATTAGAAATCCCTAGTCAAGTGAAATCAACCTTTGGAAATAAATGTCCAGACCCCTCTGTCCCATTGCATTTGCTACTAGAGTCAATAAGTTAAAAGCTCTAGATCTAAAGTTAACCTGGACCCAAATCTTGATACCATTACTTAATAGCTATGTGACCTTGGCCAAGCTATGTAACCTCTCTGAGCCTTAGTTTTCTTACCTGTAACAGAGCAATGATAATGAATACAGGGTTGCTGATATATTAAAAAGACACGCTTTTGTTTTGTTTTGTTTTTTGTTTTTTTCCCAGCCCAGGCAACAAAGCGAGTCCTCATCTCTACAAAAAAAATAAATAAATACATAAAAGAATTTAGCTAGGTGTGGTGGTGCATACCTGTAGTCCCAGCTACTTAGGAGGTTGAGGCAGAAGGAGATGGAGGATGCAGTAAGCTGTGATCATGCCACTGCACTACAGCCTGGGCAACAGAGTGAGACCCCGACTTAAAAAGAAAAAACTTTTGGCTATTAGGAGATTGGGGGCTAACAAAATTAGATGCTTATCCAAATTCACATCAATTGGAAGTGATAGAAAAGATTTCTAGGCAGGATGGGGAAAAAGCAGAGTTGCCCTTCTTGTGCCTTTTCTCCTTCTTGTCCCTCTGTCAGCCCAGGTCCTTGCATACTGTCATCTGAACTTCGGCAAGTTGTCCTCATGTGCACCCCAGGATCCAATCTTCTCCTTCTCGCAGTCCGAGTTCCACAGTCCCACCAAGACATTTCTCCTTAAAGCATATTTTGGGGGCACTCACCCCCCGCCTCCTGTCCCCACTTCCACCCCTCTACCCGGCTCTAAAGCATGTCGTAAGAAGTGTCAACCCAACCACTGCACCTTGCTTTGTGGAAATGTAAATCGGAACAACCTCCATGGAGGACAATTTGGCGATATCTATGAAAATGACCCAAGTGCGCCCTCTCTGAGCCAACGCCACTACCTCCAGGACTCAGACCTGCAAATATGCTCACGCACGTGGGAAGCGATGTCGGTGCAAGGTTACATGTTGCGGCACAATTTGCAATAGCAAAAGGCTGGGAACAACCCAAACGTCTATCAGTAGGGAATTGGTTCAATGAATTATGAAACATCCACACCGTGTAATACTCAGCAGTTGTTAAAAAATGAAGAAATCATTTATATGCTGATTCGGAACCATCTCTAAGATATATTGTCAAGTGAGAAGAGCAAGGTCTATATTGGCATAGGGAAGGGGAGGGTACAAGAATATATAAACATATTGTCTTGTAAAGGCATGAAAATGTCTAGAAGGATGCACAAGGAAACGGTAACATTGGCTCAGGAGAAAAATTAGCTGCTAAGGGAAAGGGATGGAGGGAGATTTTAAAACATATAAAGAAAAATGTGTGTGTGTACAAGGATTTTATATCCACACATATCTATAAATACATGTACAAATACACACACAGTCTGTTTTTTATCTTCAACTTTTGATTTTGAGTCATGTAAAGATTTTACCCATTCCAAAGTAAATATTCTAATTATATATATATATATATATATATATATATATATATATATATATATAAAATCTTAAGCTAAAATGAATGTATGTATTTTAAAAAGTGGCCACAAAAACCAGACAGCTATTTTGTGTCTTCTCTACACAACAACGATAAGTCACTTCCCATCTGGTTTCTTCTGTCTTATGCTCTGAGGATGTATTTACCTCCTCAAGAGGCTGTATTTACCTTTGAGCACAATTTCTTGTTCCAACACTCTCCATGGCTTCACATGTCCTACAGCATGGAGTCCAAGTTCCTTAGTCTGACCTTCAGTATCCACCACTGACCACATTCCCGCCATTCACTTTTCCAATGATCTGCTCCATGATCATTCCTGTGCCCAGCTTCCAAAACTAATCCATTCCTGGTGACTAGGTCTGTCCTTCTCACCTCTGCTTCCATCATTCTTTCCTCCTGCCACCCAAAGCCCTCGCTCTACTTAATTCCACACCTCAGCTTGAACCCTATTTCCAGAACCATCCAGAACTATCACTCACCTCCATCCCCAAGCTGGGAGAACACCCCTTCTTTGAAATGCGGAACACATTTATGTTACCTCCTTATGAAATGTATCCCTTTACAGGGGATCATAGTTAATTTGTTACATCTTTATCTATTCATTCAATAAACATTTATCAAGCATCTACTGTGTGCAATTACTGAAAGAAGCAGTAGAGCCATAACAGAAACAACCCTGGCAGGATTCCTGAGTTCACAGAGATGACAATCTCCTGGGGAGGACGGACAATACAGAAACCAAACCTTTGATTATAATCTTTGATCATTTCAATGTGGAGAAGTAAAACGTGCTGATTGTTTGCCCAAAGCAAGACCATAATGTTGCAATTTAGAACAGGGGGCTCTGAAGACTACCAGACCCACATTTAATGCTAACACTGTCCCAAAGTTATGTGAGCCCAGGTCGGGCTTTTCAGCCTCAGCACTGCTGAGATTTGGAGCTGGCTAATTATTTGTTATAAGTGGCTGTCCTGTGCATTGTAGGACACTTAGCAGAATCCCTGGCCTCCACCCACTAGATGCCAGTAATGCCCCTCTCCCCATGACCTGGGTCTCCTAGCACGCATTATCTCCCCCTTTTGAGAACTACTGCACTGGGCAAGTTCCTGAACAGTTCTGACCTTCAGTTTCTTTGGTGTCCGGTTCTTTGGAGAAAAACTCAGTAAACATTTGAAGAATAAAAAATAAATCTATAAAACAAAGAGAAGACTACTCATCTCAGAAGATTATGAAGGAATTAAACTAAAAAAAGTGTTCACATGCATATTAATTCTATTATCAATAGAATAACAATAGACAGTTGACTGATTTTCCACCTATGCTCTTAGGAGGATGGACATGGTTTTGCAGGACCTTCCGATCATTTTTGCCTGCACCCACGAGAGATGTGCTAGAGTTATCACCCAGAATCTGTCTCCACAGAAGGATGCAGGGAAGGTCTTCAGCTCCAAGGTTGAGCTACATTTGCCACACAGATGGATTCAACTCCAATCAAAGTTGGGACTCCCTGCACTTGGAGTCAAAACATACATAATCTGAGCCAGGGCTCTCTGGATCCCATCAGAATGCCACGTGAAAGATGGCAGAATTACCTAGTTGTTACAGTGTCAAGCTTTAGGTAACACACTCTTCAAAGGCTTATTTTGTCTGTCCCAAATCATCCCCATGAACCATTTATTTTCCCACATGATTGGATGCTGTGAACATTTAGAAAGTGTTCCCAGGGTGTTTGGAATCAAGAAAAGGCAATTAGGGAAGGTTTTAAAGAATCAAAAATACAATCAATGGTACTTTGAAAACGTCAATAGAATTCTTGGTGTGGCAGACCACAGCTGTCATGCACATTTATAAGGAAATTTTAAGATGACCTTAAATAAATATGCATCATTCTGAATTCCAGGACATATTTTCAAACTGAGAAGTGGATGGAGGGATGGGCAGTCTCTAGCGGGATCTGCATGTATTTTGGGAAAAGTCTCTCCCCTCCCCAAAGAATAGGTTTTGAAGTTTGATGGGCATAGACACACAGATTATAATCCCAGATGTGTAACAAAAACTGGGTGATTTGGGGAAAACCATGAACTCTCTTAGAGTCTGGTTTCTTCAGCTTTAAAATGAGGGCAGTAATGCCACCTTAAATTAAAATATGTGAGGGTCCAGCAAAGTGTCTGTGCAAACCTTCACGTTCATTCCTCATTCCCTTTTGGGAGCAGAGTCTGGACTCACTGGTTTATATTTTTTATAACACCTGCAAAATTGCACACTTTCTAACCAATTTAGTTCTCTCTTGCCCAAAATGCTTTAAGACACAAATGTTTCACATCTGTTTTGCTCCACTAAACAACATAAACCCAACCCATCATCCTTCCTCTCTTGCCACTAACAGTTTCCCTTAACGAATTCATCATCCCACAAGAAAGTCTCACTTACAATTAAAGGCATTTCTCTCTGGGGCTGGGAGAAGGCCGCAGAATGCACATTGGGTAAAACATGAAAGATACTGAATCTGACCAAGAATGAACTCGTTCCTAGTGCGGCCGTTCAGACAGAGCTGCCTTTGTGCTGCACCACGCTCCTGCTCTGTCTTCCTTGCCCTTAACATATTATGATAAGGAAACTCAGCTGTGTTTTAAAAAGCATAATAATTACTTATATTTCTCTATGGTTTCCAATAAATGAGTGAATTTTTTTTTTTTTTTTTCGAAAAGTCCATGAATAAAACAAACCCCGTCACCATTGGAGATGCATTTCCATGCCGGCGCGGATGCTTTTAAGACCATTTGCCGAGCGCTCTGCACCGTTTGACCAGTTCTGGGGCAGGGGGCACGCTCTAATTACTGATTGTGGAGTTCGGTATCTATAGCAACAGGCAGAACTGACAACTGGAAGCTTCACCCTCTGGGGCACCATCCGAAGTTTATAAAATCAACTTGAGGCCAAGTCTATAGTTAATCAGGAAGGCTTTCAGAGCGGGAGTGCTCCAAGTCCACACTTAAGAGGCAAAGGAATTATTTAATAAGACAATCACGGGGCTTGAGAAGGCAGAGTTTATTTAGCTTGGCTTTGCAGTGCCTCTTGTAGTAATTTATCCTAATGGTACCAATTCGCCCATGATTTGATACAGCAGGAGACCCGGGGTATCGGTTTAATCAAACCTCCTTCGATGCTGCCTGTTTCTTAATGATTGTTGCCGTATATCAATCAGTTTCACTTGATTCACTAATCGGATGGCACAGGGATATGAATTTTCCTGGGATTCAGGAAATCGGGTTGACATAATTCTTTATAACGTGGCTGCTTTTAAATGGCATTATTTCATCCCCTCAAATTATTTCATGTTCCTATAGCTGACAGGAAAAGTGTCCTGACTGTAGTCGGCTGTGGGTGAGAAACACAACAGGGAAAGAGACAGGAGCACTGGGGTCACACTTTTGATTGCTGGCTCTACCGCCTATTAGATGTGACCACCGAAAAGTGACTAAACCTCTCTGGGTCTCTATGTCCTTAATCACTGCATCGAGATAAGACTTTACTCAGTCACAGGACTGTTAAAATTAATGAACCGGTAGATGCATGAGCCTAGATCAGTGCCCGGCAAGCAGAAAAAAGAATCCCAACAAATGTGAGTTTCACAACCCGCCTGCCTCCTTGCCATCCCTGGGGAAGGGTAGAGGATGCATCTGCATCGTTTTTATAGGGTACGATGCTGAGCTTTAGAGTATTTTATGGGCCTCGTCATGCCTGCCTCCGTAACCCTAGGAGGGCATCTAAACACAGATCCTCTTTCTAGGCACGTCTGTCTCCCACCAAGGCCTGAGCCAGGCAGTTCCTGCTGGGCTTTATGCCCTCGGTGCCGGCCTGGCTGCTTGGCACAGATCTGCAGAGTTCTCTCGCTCACCAACGAGTACTCTGATGCATTCCCACCCAGCCCTTCTTCTTTATACAGTGGGAAATCTCATTCCAAACACTGTCCCCTCACGTCAGACTTTTTCCCCTGGAGGGCAGTAGTTTTGTTCATAGTGTTCAAAACAGAAGAAGAAAAAGGGGCAACTTGGAATTGTGAGGCAATAACCATATGGACAGAATGGCCATGGGAAGGGTTCGGTCACTGCCTTAGACACCTCATGGACAAGATGCCTCAGTATGACAAGTCTCAGCTGCTTTTTCTGTAAAACGGACTCACTTCACTGGGTTGTCAGGGCAGTGAAACCAACGAATCCATGTGCCTCCACGTCACAAGTGGAAGCAATGTCAGCTCACTTCCCAGGGCAGGAGAATGGACACAGTTCCTTTTCCTGAGAGGAAAGCTGAATGTGGCCTATTGCCATTCAGCCTGGCTGTGCACATTTTACTTGTTCTAGCTATGATTTCTCCTGCAGACATATCTGACGAGAAATTAGGGGAAAAGAGTGAGGGGAAGAGGAAAGGAAAAGGAAGAAAAGAAGAGGGTAGGGATGGGAGAAAAGAAAGGAGAGCGAGGAAAAGAATGGGAGGGAGCGGAGGGAGAAAGGAAGGGGAGGGAGGGAAGGAGAAAAACAGAAGGAAAGAGAATGAAGAGGGAAGGAAAGGAGGGAGGGAGGGGGGAGAGAAGGAGGGTAAGGAAGAAAGAGAAAGAAAGGAAGGAAAAAGAAAGAAAATAGAAAAAGAAAGAAGGCAGAAAGAAAGAGGAAGAGGCAAGAAAGCCATGCCCTGCTTTGTCACACCTTTTCCAGCTCTGTCTCTCTGTCCTTAATATTGGGGGGTTTTGTGTGGCATTTTGAAGCTTTATTGTCTCAATAGCCAGGGTAAGGAGGTTAATGCTGCCTTAACAAGGGAGTCGTTTCTCCCTCCCTCCCACCTTCTCCCTTTTCTTTTTTGGCTCAGCCTAAATTTCTAACACTACCTGATGAAATGTAGTATACAGCTTTTAATTGTGCCCAGAGGCAGTACAATTTCATAGAGGTTTTGAAGCAAGTGGCGGAGGATTTGAGGAACAGCTGTGTTCCCGGCCCCGCGCTCCGAGGCGGAACAGCCCCGTCAGCACCTGTGCCCGCTGAGCACACACCCTCACACCCTACATGCGTGTGCACAGCTGGGACCCATCAGGCTTGTAAGGAATTAATACTCTTAACTCGGTATTTTATTGTACCTAGAGGAGCCTGATGCTATATTAAATTTGTAGCACATAAGTAGGATTTTGTTCAATCTTAGAGTTACTGGGGGTGGAGGGTGGGGGGATATTAAAAGCACACACAGATATACACAAACACACACACACACACGACCTCTTTTCTGATGCTGAGAACGAATTGTTTTAATATCCCAATGTTTGGTTTATTTATTATTAGGGATGAGTGGCCACTTTTAAAGAGTAATGGACTTTTCCCGGCACTAACCTAGTTTTCCCAATCGAATCAGCCTCAGAAGCCCAGAAGTTGTGGAGTTACCAATCTGGATTTCTTTCTCTGAGTAACTCTTATCAATGCTCGGCTCACACCCTCAAACTTTGGACTCTCGATGCAATCTTGGAAATTCTGCAGCAACTCTGCCACTCACAAACACTGTCTCTTGTTATGTGAACAGACACCCACCTAAATCCTGGAAATTCAACAAGGTGAGTGTCTGTGTACCCATTCTATAATCCTACAAACAGAGATTCAGAGAAGCCACTGGCCGAGTCATGGGGAAGCCAACATCAGACCTTGGAATTCAGTCTGGTGACCTTAAGTAAATATTATACTTTTTCTCTAAGCCATGTCGTATTCTCTGCTCTAAACACAATATATAAAGTTCTTTTCACAGCAGCTGGTATTTTCTAAGTGTCACCACAGAATGGACAGCATGAGGGAGTTTTCACCAATGTTCAGCTCATGTAATTAGCAATGAACTTTATGGTCTGAGGCAGACAGAAAAATGGCCCCCCAAAGATATCCACATCAAATCCCTGGAACCCGTGACTGTGACTTATTTGGACACCGGGTCTATGCAAGTGTGATTAAACTAAGGATTTTGAGATGAAATAGTCCTGGATCTTCTGAGTGTGCCCTAAATCCAATGACAGGGTCACTTATACAAGAAAGGTAGAGGGAAATTTGAGATAGAGAGAAACAGAGACGCTCGCATGACCATGGAGGCAGAGACTAGAGTGATGTGGCCACAAGTCAAGGAAAGCCCAACAGTCACCAGAAGTAAGGAAGGGACAGAGTTTCCAGAAGGAGTGTTGATTTCCAAAACTGTGAGCAAACAAGTATCTGTCGTTTTAAGTCACCCAGAGTGTGGTAATTTATTACTGTAGCCACAGAAAACAATACCGTTTGCTTTGGGCACCACATTAGATAGATTTTGCTGCTAATGGGGACTCTTGGCATGAGGGACATCTTAGACTTTGGGCACTGTTGAAATGCAGAAAGGAGGCTGGCAACTGGGAAGAATGGCCTGACCTGATCTACCTTCGAGAACACAGCAGTTCATTGTTATGGAGAAGCCAGCCACTGTCATTGTGACTCAGACCGAACAAGTGTCAGAGGAGGCTACACGGGGGATTAGGAAGGACACTGCCCTCCCAACCAGACATGCAAGTTCTCATCCTGGCTGGACCATTTTCTATAGACATGTGTGTGTCTTAGGCAAGTCACTGAACCTACGCCTCAGTCACCTTGCTGGTAAGATGAGATTCCCATTGTGAAACACACTCAGAAAAACTGCAAAACAACATATGAATGTTATTTACTACAATATATATTCATAAGGCATCCATGAGGTATCAGATGTGTGAGCACAGATGGAGCTCTGATTTTGAGGGGGGACACCATTTTCGGTAGGTGTTAGAGCAGTTCTCCAAAACACGCTTTTTCTTAAGTGTCCACTTATCATCCATTACTATAGCGAAACCTCTTTAGAAACCTTCTAATCCAAAACGCTACACTAATGTAGTCCATAAATTTAATTTCTGCCGTGTTTCTTTGGGTTCTCTAAATTTCCCTCTTTCCAACCAACAATAACATACTATCTGTTTGTTTATCATATTAGTAATGATTTTTCTTTTTTAATGAGCACTCCCTACTGGTTGGAAACAATGGGACTCAAGTACTGCTCCCGATCGTTTAAATTGTTACAAACCTTTTGGGAGAGCAATTTGGCAATATGTCTCAGGACCCTTTAAAAAATGTGCTCTACCTTTGACCCAGTAATTCCATTTCTGGGAATCTATCCTAAAGACATAATGGGACCCATAGAAACTGCTTTATGCACAAAGATGTTTATCAGAACACTCCTTCTGACAGCAAAAGTATTTAAACTCATCTAAAGGCCCAACAACACAGAAGAGAATAAATAAAAGTGATGCATCCCCTCCTGGTGTATCAAGCAACCACTAAGAATTGCTATTAAGAAGCATTTAGAACAACACAATGAGAGGTATAATGTTAGGGAAACATAAGAAGCAGTGTGCCAAATACATATGCAGCAGTGATCTCCACATGTTGCAAATAGACATAGCACAACACGTAGAAAAAAGACTGAAAGGCATGCATATGTGAATTACGGTGACCTATGGCCAGCAGGATGATGAGAGTTTTTCTTCTTCCTTTTAACATTTTTAAGATGTTCTCACAGAACAGCATTACAGGCATACCTTGTTTTGTTGTGTTTCATTTTATTTCTCTTTGCAGATATCGTGTTTTAACAAACCGAGGATTTGTGGCAACCCTGCGTTGAGCCAGTCCATTGGCACCATTTTTTCCAACCATGTGCCCTCACTTTGTTTTTCTGTGTCACATTTTGGTCATTCTCACAAAACTTCAAAGTTTTTCATTATTATTATATCTGTCACAGTGATCTGTGATCAGTGATCTTTGATGTTAGTACTGTAATTGTTTTGGGGGCACAGTAAACTGACCCATATAGGATGGTCAACTTCATTGATAAATTTTTGAGTGTGTTCTGATTGTTCCACTGATTAACCATTCTCTGTCTCTCTCCTCCTCCCTTCGCCTCCTTATTCTCTGATACACAACACTGTTGAAACTAAGCCAATTAACAAGCCTACAATGGCTTCTAAGTGTTCATATCTCCATATCTTTCACTTTAAATCAAAAGCTAGAAACCATTAGGCTTAGTGAGGAAGGCATGTCGAAAGCTAAGAGAGGCCAAAAGCTAGATCTCTTGTGCCAAACAGTTAGCAGGTTGTGAATGCAAAGAAATTTTTCTTGAAGGAAATTGAAAGTGTTACTTCAGTGAACATACAAATGATAGAAAGCAAAACAGTATTATTACAGATATTGAGAAAGTTTGAGTGGTCGGGCTAGAAGATCAAACCAGCCACAACATTCCCTGAAGCCAAAGTCTAATCTACAGCAAGGTCCTAACTCTCCATAGTTGTATGAAGGCTGAAAGAAGTGAGGGTGCTTTAGAGAAAAGTTTGAAGCTAGCAGAGGTTGGGTTTATGAGATTTAAAGAAAGAAGTCTTCTCCATCACATAAAAGCACAAGGTGAAGCAGCAGGTGCTGAAGGAGAAGCTGCAGTAAGTTATCCAGAAGATCTAGCTAAGATCATTGATGAAGGTGGCTACATTAAGCTATAGATTTTTCAGCTGTAGAGGAAACAGCCTCTACTGGGAGAAGATGCCATCTAAGATTTTCATAGCTAGAGAGAAGTCAATGCCTGGCTTCAAGGTTTCAAAGCACAGGCTGACTCTTGTTAGGGGCTAAAGCAGCTGGTGACTTTAGGTTGAAGCCAATGCTCATTTACATATAGAAAATTCTGAGCCCTTAAGAATTATGCTAAATCTATTCTGCTTATACTTTGTAAATAGAACAACAAAGCCTGAATTACAGCACTTCTGTTCACAGCCTGTTTTACTAAATATTTTAAGCCCACTATTGAGACCGACTGTGTGCATGTGCGTGTACACACACACACACACACACACACACACACACACACACACACACAATTCCTTCCAAATATTACTGCTCATTGACAATGCACCTGGTCACCCAAGAGCACAAGTGGAAATGTACAAGGAGATTAATATTGTCTTCATGCCTGCTAAAAATCATCCATCCTGCAGTTCATGGATCAAGGAGTAAGTTCAGCTTTCATGTCTAATTATTTAAGAAATATATTTTATAAGGCTATAGGTACTATAGGTTAGTGATTTCTCTGAAGGATCTGGGCAAAGTAAACTTTCTAGGAAGGATTTGCCATTCTAGATACCATTAAGAACATGCATGATTCATGGGAGGGAGTCAAAATACCAATATTAACAGGAATGTGGAGGAAGTTGATTCCAACCCTCATGGATGACTTTTTATTTCACTTTATTTTATTATAAAGATGTGGGGTACAAGTCAGGATGAGGTACATAAGTAATCTACATGCAGGTGAAGTTTGGGGCTCCAACTGGTCCTACGTCCTTGTTTAGGACCAGGTACCCTATGTGCTGTTAAGTGGCCCCCCACCCCCTGCAGTGTCCTGCAACTGCCAATCCCTCCTTTGTGCTATTGTGATAAATGTTCAGGTCCCACTTATGAGTGAGAATATGTGGTATTTGGTTCTTTGTTTCTGTGACAGATTACTAAGTATAGTTGTCTCCAGCTCCATCCAATTTGCTGCGAAGTCCATGATTTTGTCCTTCTTTATGGCTACATCATCGTGTATATATACCCCATTTTCTTTATCCAGTCTACTTTCAATGGACAGTAGGGTTGGTTCCATGTATTGTGAATAGTGCAGCAATAAGTCTGAGGGGTGCAAGACTTCAGTGGAGGAAGAAACTGCAGATGTGGTGGAAATAGCAAGAGAACTAGAATTTGAAGCGGAGCCTGAAGATGTGGTTGAATTGCTGCAATCTCATGGTAAAACCTGAACGAATGAGGCGTGGCTTCTTAGGCATGAGCAAAGAAAGTGATTTCTTGAGATAGAATCTACTTCTGACAAAGATGCTGTGAACATCACTGAAGTGACAAGAAAGGATATAGAATAGTACCTAAACTTGGTTGATAAAGCAGTGGCAGTGCTTGCAAGGATTGCCTCCGATTTTGAAAGAGTTCTGTTGTGGGTAAAATGCTATCAAAGAACATCGCACGCGACAGAGCAATCTTTTGTGAAAGGAAGAGTCGTCGATGTGGCATATTTCACTGTTGTCTTATTTTAAGAATCTGCCACAGCCACCCCAACCTTCAGCAAATACCACCCTGGTCAGTCAGCAGCCATCCACATCAAGGCAAGACCCTCCACCAGCAAAAACACCATGACTTGCTAAAGACTCAGGTGATCGTTAGCATTTTTAAGCAATGAAGCATTTTTAAATGGAGGTATTTGCATTGTTTGTTTAGACATAAAGATTCTGTAGACCTAAAAGATTACAGTATAGTGCAGATATCACTTTTATATGCACTGGGAAACCAAAAAGAAGTCACGTGATTCGCTTTATTGTGGTGGTCTGGAACTAAACCCGCAATATCTCTGAGGTATGCCTGAACTTTTATATAGAGAAAAATCATTTAAAAATAAGAACTCCCCCCATTCTAACATAATTAGGTGGAGAAAGTTTGTGTGCACAGTCTCCGCTTCCTTCATGACTTTGATGATTTGGATCCTGTGCGGTCTTTTCCTTATGGCTAAAAAAAAATCTACGCCAGGTCAAAGCAGTCTCCTAGCTCAGTTCTGTCATTCTTTTTGTCTCTCAGTTAAAAGTGGGTCCTGAGTGGGGGCTGGGAGAGGCCCCTTTCAGCCGTCACCCACCCAGAAAACAATCTCCACACACACCTCCTGTCATAGCCCTCTTGGATTCTTTGTGAGAAGAGCTTGGCTTTTTCTGAATCACTGGCTTGTTTTGAGTTTAGAAATACTGTAAACTGCATAACTGATGGTTTTTCCTAGTTTGTGGTGGCTGCTGACAGGCTCAGAGACAAATATGTGGCTTGCTTATAATAAGAGTACCTGTGCATTTTTGGGTCCTTGCCTCACTCAGGTGTTCCTATTTACTGATCACCCTGCTGCTGGACTGTTTCAAATTCTTATTGGAATGAGACAAGATATAAATGATTTTGTAAGTTTGTTTACATGTGAGATGGGCTACATGCACCCCTATGAACAGCGCTTCTATTGATTGTCAAGAGAATTCCAGTAAAAGCCCAATCAAATAGAGCAATCCCTCTTAAATTCATGTTGCAATGGCTGTCCTGTTTGCTAAGAACGTGAGGAAAAGGAAGGAGTTAAGTCCACATGGCAGTCTTCCTGCACTGAAGGCACAGGGTCATCAGAGCAGGCAGGAACTTGCACTTGGCTTTGCTGGGAAAGCAAACTTTACTCATATTGCAGTGCTCCTGTGGGCGAGCTAATTGTCTCACTGCCCTTGAGATGTATACAATTTCATCTGCAGCCCTGGCTCCTCCCTCTGTGTCATTGCCAATGGGCCGAGAAACATGAACAAGAACATCACAACCCGCTAAAGGGAGGCAGCAGGCCACCCCTGCCCCTCGAAGAGCGTTCTGGCTGCTGCTCCTGCATGGGGGTAAAGGGCATGTCTTTAGGTACTCTTGATATGTTGGAAAGGGATGCTGTACAAGGTCCAACAATTAAGCTCGCAAACTCATCCTAGAAAAAGTGCTACATACTTCATCACTGAATATCACCATGGTCACCTTCAAAGTACTCCCCTTGGGAAGCTATGTAATGACACCAGTGCCTACTCCACCCGTCAAAGCAATTTTGGAACTCTTTCTGGAATGACATCAGAGTCGTCGTCATAGTACCCTTGATGTCCTGAATGTCATCAAATGTCTTCCTTTCAATATTTCCTTTATCTTCAGGTAAATAAATAAGTCACTGGGGGCCAGATCAGGTGAGTAGGGAGGGTGTTCCAATACAGTTATTTGTACAGTGCTGCCAACGTAAGTGCATGGTGGAAAGTTCATGAGCTTAGTTGTCAAACTTCAACAAATAACAATGATGGCTCTGATGGCCATTCCAGAAGAGTTCCAAAACTGCTTTGATGGGTGAACTAGGCACTGGCGTTGGTGCATAGCTTCCTAAGGGGAGTACTTTGAAGGTGACCGCAGTGATATTCTGCAATGAGGTATGGAGCACTTTTTCTAGGATGTTTTGCAAACCTAATTGTTGGGTCTCATATTCCTCTCCTAAGGCTGCCATAACAAAGTGCCACAAACTGTGTGGCTTGAAACAACAGTAAGGTAGTCTCTCACAATTCAGGAGCCCAAGAAGTCTGAAATCAAGGTATCCTCAGGGCTGTACTCACTCCAAAGGCTCTAGGGGAGAATCCTTCCCCAACTCTTCCAGGTCCTGGTTGTACACGGCCATGCTTGGAGTTTCTTGGCTTATGGCAGCATCACTCCAACTCTACCTGCATCTTTACATGGCCTTTTGCTTGCCCCTGTGTGTGTGCATGAATGTGCCCGTGTATGTGTGTGTGTGCCCAAGTGTGCATGCATGTATGCTTCTGTGTCTCTCCAAATCGCCCTCTCCATTCTCTTATAAAGCCACCAGTCATTTGGTTTAGGACTCACCTTAATTCAGTATGATCTCATCTTAATTTGACCATATCTGCAAAGGCCCCACTTCCAAACAAGATTGAAGTCACAGGTAACAGGAGTTAGGACTGGACATACTGTTTGGGGGGCACAATGCAACCCCCAGTAGATGCGCTTGACAATTAAGCAGCAGTTAGATCATGAACTTTGGAGTAAACTGAGTTCAAATCCTCCCTCTACCTACTTAATAACAGATTATCTAACCTCTTGCAGACTCTGTTTCATCATCTGGAAAGTGGGCCCTTGGCGAGCACCTATCTCCTAGGGCTGCTGGTGAGGTGAAATGAGGCCACGTGTGGTGTGCCATTTCATTCCAGAAACCACTCAAAAATCACTCATTGTGGCCCAGCCTTGGGACAGTCACCCAGCCTTGGGACGGCCAAATGTCCTTTCCACACACTAGAGGTTCTGGTTCAAGATAATGGAGAGCGTATCAATCTTACATGGGCCTAACACTTTGCATATGACATTCGATGTCTGCGTTGCCTGGAAGTATCTCCTCAGCCTTCCCCAGCTCTTGTCCCCTCCTCCTGGGCAAATCTGGCTCCTTCCAGACTTCAAGCCTTGCTTTAGTTGATGTCCACCCTCAAAGATCCTTCTGGTCACCCTGCTGAGCGCAGCTGAGTGCAAATAACTCACGCTCAGCACCTCCTTCCACAGGCAACTGCTATGCCGGGGACCCTCTCTGGCTGCAGGGAATACTCAAAGCACCAAACAGGTAGGCACAGAGGGGCCCCATAAAATATAGGACACTCAGTCACACGTAAGCTTCAGATAAATAATGAATAAGTTTCTTAGTATAATCATGTCCCAAATATTGCAAACATTGTATCAAGGTGTAGGCCAGAAGTGCCTGGACATTAATGCCCTGAGAGTCGTCCTCTACCAATGATAGATGGGGAGCTGGTGGGTAAGAACCCCAGTTTCTTCACCGGAGATAACTCAGAGGTGGTGTGTTCTGTGCTGTCTCCCCGCATCTCCCAGATGGATTCTTTACCACTTGGCCACTGCTGTACCTGTTCCCTAATGCACACTGTACTGGCTTCCTTCTCTCCTTTCTCTTTTCCCCACCTCCTGGGAAAAATGCAGCCAAAGATCTCCCTGCCCCTCCCCTCCCCCCACCACTTCTCCACACTGAACTTATTTCCCTCAAAACTGTTATAACAGTGTGTAATCACACATGCCTATGTTTGTCTATTAGCTTAACCTCTGCCCCACCAAACTGAGAGTTCTACCATGACTGTGCAACTCACCACTGTTCTCCAGCACCCAGCAATGGGATGGTACTCAATAAGAACTTGTTAGAGCATGAGGATGAGCAAGATAAAGCAAAAGAAAGCAGCTGTTCTGTGCCAGTAAAGAGCAAGCATGGTTTTTAGCTGTGTGGAGTTGCCCTGGACAGAGGCTGGACTACCCGGCCTTGAGTTTGGGTTTCACGTGGCTCACTTCAGAATTTGACCTTGGGTGATCTGAGCTCTCTTCACCTCGGTTTCCTCATCTGTAAAACGAGGTGTCCAAACTAGATGATTTCTCTCGTGTCTTCCGGCTCTAAAATTCTATGACTCTATATTCTAGGTAATAAACTTTACGACTCTGAATAAATTAATGGAAATGAATATTTAAATGATGTGCAAACATTCATGCAAGGGCTTTCCAAGTTTTTTATGTAGTGGGAGAGTGAGAAATAAAACCAAGATACAAATGATCAGAAATATTTGCATCAGTGGAAAACCTGGTGTCTTGCTCCTGTTTACCTGGGAAGGGTGTGTGAAAGAGCATTTATTAGAGAACTGCCAGGGTAGGGGGAGAAATTTTTCTGGAGAAGCTGGAAGCCCCCAAATGAATGGATATTCCTGGCAATGGCTATTGGGTCCAGGGAAGCAGCAAAGGAAATTTGATTAAACACATTTCCATCTCTCTAGTTCCTTGTGTGTGCCATGAGCCTCAACAATATTTATCATACAGGGACAGTGACTTGACATCTCAGTGCTTCATTTCTTTATCAAGGTCATCTCCTACCTGTCCATCAAGTGGAGAGCCCTTTTGCTGGGCTAGTAGACCCAGACCAAGAATCTTGACTTTGATATTTTTACTACTTAAGAGGAAGGACTAAATATTTAAAGATGAGACTACCTAGCTTCGCATGTTGGTAGGATAAGCAACTTGGGAAGGAAGGGGAGAGATAAGATTCCCAGACTGAGACTCTGCTGTGCCATTCCAGGGGATAAGGCAAGTTTGGGCATCAGGGTGTGGCTGGTGAGCCCACTGAGGTAGCCACCAGAAAGAACCAAGTTTGGGGGAGGTGCCTAGCAGGGTCCTATGAGACAATTCATCATCAAGAAGGAGATGGGCCTGATTAACTGGCCCCAATTACAAAGCTTGAGTTGATGGGTAGGACTAAAATTTGAATTCAGAATGGAGGCCCTCACATAAAACTGTCCCCTTCCAGGCCCAGAGGACACAATCTGGGTTCATGGGAAGGTGTGGTCTGTAAGTCAAAACAAATTGTTCCTTGGACAAAACTCTAATATGAACAAGAACGCTAAGCACTTGGGCCATTGTGACCTCCTGATCTTTTTCTTTTTCTCCTATCTTCCTTGCCTAGATGTTACCCATACTGATTTGTCCCCAAAATTACCTACTACCTTATTTTAAGGTGTTTCAGTCCCTTGCCAATTACAGCTCTTTTTTTGTTGTTGTTTTAATTTCTGGCTTTTATTCCCCCATCACACTCCTTCACAGAAGCACATTGAAAAGTAAAACCATGATGATCATTATTACTGAATTAAAAATATTATAGGATGGTGAGTATATGATGTCAACCAGATTTAAATTTTTATTTCTAAGTAATACAGGAAACAGTGTCTGTCTCTCAGTCAGTAAATGATTAAGCAAAAGACCCCTGAAAACAGAACTGCCAGAAGTTCTGTGAACACACTGGTTTGGCTTTTTGCTGTTTTCACAAACAAAAATAAAACACAACAGAGAAACGATGAACAAGAAAGAAAAATCTGCAGGTATAGAGTCCCCTCTATCCCATCTCTCAATGTCTACACTGCTTATAAATCATCAACTCTTGTTCATACCCTAAAGATGCTCATCCTCTCTGGCATTAGGGAGCATTTGCACGACTTGACACATTTACTCACTGCCCTTGAACTTTGGAAAACCCTCCCTGAGTCAAAGTGTCTATGACTCTGTGTGGGAGCTAAAGGTACAGGTAGTCTCTTCTGGTCAATTCAGTTCAGGAATATTTGCTGAGAACCTACTAGGCACAAGGGTGGGGATGAAAGGGAGAAAAATCTTACAGTTCTTGGCCACGAAGAAGAAATTAGACAATGTACCAGGTGCTTCTTAACACCTTATTTCTCCTCACAATCCCGGAAGATGAATCACGGTGCTCTCATGATACTGATAAGAAAATTCAGAGATGTTAGGTTGCTTGCTCAATACCCAGCTGATAAAAGACAGAGTTGGGATTCCAGTTGGGGCCTATCAGACTCTAGAAACCCCTGCTCAAGCTTCCCTCCCGAAGGAGAACTTCTTATTTCTTCTTCAGAACTGCTGAAAGTGGCCCTTCATTTTCCAGCTGAAAGAGAACTAAATGTGGGCAAACCGTAATGAGAAGAAGCACGGCTGAGAGACAGAGCTGGGATGGAGTCCATGCTGTGGGCTGGGGGAATGACTGTTTCCCTGCCTTCACAAAGGGACCAGAGTGACTTGAGGTACAAACTCCTAAGTCTCTCTGCTCGTCAGAATTGGGTCAGATATTCCAGCGGAGAGAACAGCGTGTTCTCTGCTCCAGCTGTTATCTGAGCTACGCAGCTGGAGGCAGGACTCCAACTTACTCCTAGGGCTCAGAGCTCAAGGTTTCTACAGCTCTCCCAGCTGGAATGAGGAGGGGAGTGGGGGGAAGAGAGGAAGAGGAGGAGAAGAGGTGGAGGGGAATTCTCATTTCCAGGGGTGCAACTAATGAGCATGTTTAGTGGAACCTACCTGCCTCATGGTTGCCGGTCCATGAAAGCTTCTGCCAGGTGTGCATGGGTGAGAAGCTGAATGATTTCAAAGGGAACCCCAAAACAGCCAGAGGGTATGCTCATGGAGTGGGGTTCCTGGGTAGAAGGAGGTTACTAAGCTAGCTTCTGTGGGCTTATTCTCTGCTCTGCATCTACCACGCTAGAAGAAAAGTAGATTTCCCAAAACCCTGGAGGCGTCATGGGCTGGAGCTCTTGCTTTGAAAGGCGGGCACTTTGATTTCCATAAAACTGGAATTCTCAGCTCACATACCCCTAGAAAATTCTGTTTTGAAACAATCCCGATGCCAAATCTTGGACCCCAGCGACATGCTCGCTTGGAAAACCTCCACTTCCGTGCATGTATCACTGAGTCTGTCTTCAATGCAGTGGGGAGAAAATGACTCTGATTGCTTCCTAGTTATCCGACGCTATGGCTCCCTAATTCTGGGTTCTTAGTGAAAAAGCAAGGAGTTGTATATGAATTTCATAATTTAGAGATAAATAATGAACACCAAACTTGGAGCAAAATACCCTAGTGTTCATTTTATTTAATATTCTCCATTGGTGGAAATAAATTAAAAATGAACAAGGCTTGTTTATGCCTGCCTCACATTGCTCTCCACTTTTGAATAGCAACCGCATATTAATTTGCCAAGATCCCATAAATTATAATTAGCCCGGAGGATTAACAACATAAATCCTTGAATTTAAAACCAACCTGCCTGACTCTCTCTTCCCTATGCCCTAAAGTAAAAAAGAGCCATAAAACCTATCACTGCTACTTGATCCATTAAACTCCGGAGACATTCTTATTTCAGCTTAGCTGGTGGAGGTAGTCTTTGTTAAATCTTTTTAAAGTTACAGTAGCTCGGTAGGCACTGGAAGTCTAGGAGACAAGGATCTGTGTCAACGCCCAGGCACAGCACATGTCGTCCAAGATGTGGATTAGGAGGATGGTAAAAAGGGGGACAAAGGAGTATCTCTCGGCTTAGTACAGCTGACAGAGGGTCTTGACACTGATCTGAGATGAAAAGTGCCCCATGACTCTACATACCACTCATCTATTGTCAAGAGCCCAGGGGTACCTGGAAGACACACACACGCCACAGGCTCACGGGCACATAGGCAATGCACACACAGTTCAAGGTCAGAGCTTGCATCTGCCAAGTTCATGCCAGGCTGACTGGGGAGATGAAGAAGGATCCTGATGCTCAGATGACAGAGAATTTAACACAAGACTATGGCAAATTTCGAAGCGTTGGCTTTCCCCATGAGGATAAAGGCAAACCATCCTTTAGTATTCACAGGGTACGAAGTGCCCAGATGGTGGTTCTTCCAGGACAGTGCACAGATCAGCCTGCCCTCTGCAGTCATTCGTGTCCACGTCCTCCTCTTCCCTCTCAGTCAGTTGCTCCCCTGCAGCGGTGGCCAGGTGTGGCTAGAACTGAATCCCAGATGACATATAGGTGTGTGGTTAGCTACCCTCAACATGCAACTCAGTTGTGTGGGAGAAAGGGCTCCAGGTACAGCTCCAATCAGAGTGTTACGCAGGCATTGCAGGCCCTCACTGATGCTTTTGTGGAGGAAACAGTCTTGCTTGTAAGAGGGTCTAGTTAAAGCCTGAATTAGAGGGCTAAAATCCATTGAACACTTAGATGGCGAACCGGTAGGCTTCCTTGCCACCAATATAGTGTCTATTTTATTAATCTAGTTGGTTTTTTCCCTGATTATAAACCAGTAAATGTACATTGTAGAAAATCTTGATAATAGAGGCTGGGCACAGTGACTCACACCTGTAATTCCAGCACTTTGGGAGGCCAAGGAGGGAGGATTGCTTGAGCCCAGGAGTTCGAGACCAATCTAGGTAACATAGCAAGACCTCATCTCTACAAAAAATGAAAAAAATTAGCCGAGCATGGTAGCTCCTCTGTAGTTCCAGCTACTCAGGAGGCTGAGATAGAAGGATCATCTGAGCCCAGGAGGTTGAGGCTTCTGTGAGCCATGATCATGCCACTGTACTCCAGCCTGGGTAGCAGAGTGAGACCAAGACTCAAAAAGAAAAAAAAAGAAAAAAAAGAAAAAATCCTGGTAATAGAAAATAAAGGAGAAAATGAAAATGTCAACTAGCAGATCTCACTCCTTCCAGATATTGTTTAAAACATACATCTAAATAGAGGTAAATGTGTTCTCAACTAAATCCTACTCTTTTCACTTAATGTTGCTCCATGACTACTTTGCCATGTCCCTAATTACTTTTCAAAACACCCAGTTATAACATTCCATCCTATGAGTCTAATATAATCTCTGTAACTAATGTCTTGTTCTTAGGCATTTTAGAGTACTTTAATTTTTGGTTATGAATAATTTTGTGATAGTTACCTTACATATAAACTTTCGTGTGTGTCTAAATATCTCCTTGGGAAAAACCGATAGATCTAGAGTTTCTGGATGAAGGATGTGGACATTTTAAAGACAGATTCCATTTCAAAAGGTGACCTAAAAATGTGCTTGCCACCTACTACAAAGGGTCAGGGTGGGACTTCACAGGAGACTTGCAGAGTAGATGATAGGCCCCAGCAAAGGAAAGTAAGACTAGCCCTTGGGCTACCTAAAAGATGAAAATTGACAAGGTCAGTCACTCCACATTTTGCTTGGGAAGTAAGCCCAATAGACCCCTGTATAGATTTCTTTTCCTTTTTTAATTGGAATAACTAGGGAGACTAGAACAGCAAGAATAAAAACAAAAATAATACATCAAAAGTCATTTTAGGACAGGTGTGATGGCTCATACCTGTAATCACAGAATTTTGGGAGGCCGAGGCAGGAGGATTGCTTGAGCCCAGGAGTTCAAGACTAGCCTATGCAACGCAATGAGACTTCGACTCTACAAAAAATACAAAAAGTATCCGGGTGTGACGGCGCACACCTATAGACCCAGCTACTTGGGAGGCTGAGGTAGGAGGATCACTGGAGCCCAGGAGGTTGAGGCTGCAGTGTTCAGTGAGTATGCCACTGCACTTCAGAGTGAGTGACCGAGTGAGACGCCAACTCAAAAAATAAAATAAAATAAATAAGAGTCATTTTAGGACCATGGACTTTTTGAAAATCTGATAGGTATACTTTCCCCAAATACATGCTCCAAATGTTGTATCTAATCTCAAGGACTCCACAGATGCCCCATATTTCATCCTTGAATCCCCTAACCTTGATTAAGCCAGTAGAATTCAGAGGTCAAAAAGAAGTACACCATGACAAGTTGGTGGGTCTGAATTCTAAAGATTCATTCACCTGAATTTAGTGAGTCACAGACAAAAGTTTTGAGGTCTTGCGTCAAACTTTCAGAATGAGCTTCCCTAAGAACTGTGAGGAAGGCACTAAAAAGTTTATTTGAAGCAGTGAGCCTCAAACTTCTGCAGGCATCAGAATCCCTTGGATGGCTTGTCTACATACAGGTCACTAGATTTGTCGGTCTAGATTCAGTAGGGCTGTGGTAGGGCCTAAGAATCTGCATTTCTAACAAGTTCACAGGTCATGCTAATGCTACTGGTCCAGAAACTGCACATAGAGAACCAATAATTTAAACTTATTACTGAAAACCATATATGGGATTCTGTGGAATCACTAAATATAGTGTAGAATAATATTTACTGGCATAGAAAGATATTCACAATATTCTGTAAACAAAAGAAAGCAGATCACATAGACTTATGTACAACATCTGTGACTTTTTTATAAAAGTAAAAATAACTATATGTGCAAAATCTAAATATATGGATTGAAATACAGATATGGATTTAGGTATAGGTGTTGATATGACTATATAGATATTGGTATAGGTATGGATATAGTTATGGGTGCAGTTACAGATATGCATAAGGATATGTATATAGCTATGTGTATGGCTGGGTGGGGTGGCATGCACCTGAAGTTCTAGCTACTTGGGAGGCTGAGATGAGAGGATTGCTTGAACCCAGGAGTTCAAGGCTGCAGTGAGCTATGATCATGCCACCGTACTCTATCCTGAGCAACCAAGTAAGACCCTGTCTTTTAAAAAAAACAATAAATTAAAAATAAGTAGGCCAGGCGCAGTGACTCATGCCTGTAATCCCAGCACTTTGGGAGACCTGCGCAAGAGGACTGCTTGAGCTCAAGCGTTCAAGATCAGCCTAAGCAACATAGAGAGATCCCCATCGCTACAAAAAAAAAAATCAAAAAAGTATCCAGGCGTGGTGGCATGTGTAGTCCCAGTTACTCAGGAGACTGAGGCAGAAGGATCACCAGAGCCCAGAAGGTCGAGGCTGTGGTGAGCCATGATGCCATGATTGTGCCATTGCACTCCAGCCCAGGTGACAGAGTGAAACCCCCAACTCTAAATAAACAAATAAATACATAAATAAATAGAGCCTGATCTGATTATGAAGCTGCTTAATCACTCTTCATGTGTTCAGAATTATTGTGTTTTTGTTTTTTCCCTTTTTGTCACTGTGTACATTAAAATTTTGGAAAATGCCTTACTATGTAAAGTATAGATGGTCATTTAGTCATTCAACCACATACGGTTGGCTGGTAAACAGCTTGTTCTGATACAAGAATGCTTGGGTGCACATGGGAAGATCGTGGAAGGGTGTGTGTCTTGCATCAGCAGCTGTCTTATTTATGATATATAAGTAGACTAGAGCAAATGTTTGAATCTTTGTTATTTTTAGCACCATTTATCTAATAAAGCTAAGTATTTTAGAGGAAAAAATAAATCGATAAATAAATAAGATACGGGCATGGCTAAGTATATGAATATGAATAGGGAGTTGGCATTGGCAGTAATGGGAAACTGTCAAGGCGGTGGGGGGGGAGGCGGTGGGATTAGCAGTTGAGGGAAACTGCTAGGAGAGGGAGGGCATACCTCATCAACAAGGGTACCTGCATAATCAATGTTTGTATACCTAACCCTGAATTGTATCCCACATCTTTATAATAAAATAAAATAAATTTTAAAAAAAGAATATGGAGTTGGCATCTTTTTCTCTGGGTTCTCATTTGTCTGACAAAGTGTCTCTACAGGCAGGTGTGTGGACACACACATGATGTCATTAAGATGCTTGTGCTTGGACAGGAAGCCCCCAATTTTTGGCTCTCCTTATCATGCCTGATCACGCAAAAATGGAATGCTTTGGATGGCTTTAATTGTTTAAATAACATATCCAGTATTATTAATAATTTCTAAAATCCTTTATAAATAGTTCAAATGTACAGACTGGTCAGGTCATTTTAAATGTTATTGGATTTAAGATCCTAAAAATTAACTCCGTTAGCAAAGTCAGACTACGTAATGAACCAGACAGTAAAGAATAAATTGGAACTCGGCGATCACCCTTTTCTCTCTGTACCATAAAAAAGCGAGTGTGCCCAGAGGGGGACCTCAGAAAAAACGGGAAGAGGACCCAAAATTCGCGGCTAGAGTGCATCCCAGTGGTTTTCCTGGTGCCTCCAGACACATCCCACTAATGCTTTTGCTTTGTGATACTCTAAGCATTTTTCCTTACTGAGGATTTCAGCCGCTGGATTCCCCTAAAGGAACTTTAATACCTGTGCTGGGAGGAGAACGGTCACTTCATACAGAAATTAAATACATAAATTAATAGAGCCTCTCTGGAAAACCTTTCAAGCAGGGAGTCCAGCTGCTTCGGCGACTCTGCAGTCAATAGGTCGAGGCCTTGGCTAATGTGTAGGGACGGGCAGGAGGGATTAAACTGGCCGAGAGATTCAGCAGAGATCGACAAATATGTCTAGAGATTTAACCACTTAGGCGAATATTTTTGCCTTTGTCAGGGAAGGCCTGAGAGGCTATGCTGAGAACCTGCCAAAACCAAGAGGCAAATGGAAACAAGGCCAGGCCTGCCCTCCTGTTTGTTCTCTGTCAGGGTTTGACTGGTCAGTTCAGATGGAAGAGGAGGAGGATGAAAAGGAGGAGGAGGAGGAGGAAACAGAAGAGGAGGAGGAGGAGGAGGAAGATAGAGAGAAACAGGGGGAGGCAAAGGGAGAGGAGGAAGAGCCGCCTGCCAGAGTGGAATGTGGGTGCACAATCACACGGGGCATCCAGTCTTTCCCTGGTCCTCGTCAAAGATCAGGAAAGAACGTCACTCCAGGGCATGCCCATGACACGGGTAAGCTGGAAGGACTTTTCAGGTGTTCGATGGAAAAATTAGATTTAAACGTGAGTCCTTTCAGCTTCAGAACCTCTGAGAGTTCAGAATGACATCCAAAAGACTTGAACTCTTTATGGGGTGGCTACAACATGCCTGGCTCTTTCCTAGGTAGGCGCTGTGGACAGGTTTATTATTTCATGAGATCATTTTCAAACTCTCGGCAATTCCACCCATTTGTTATGTACCAAGCTTCCAAGGATGATTTCCTTCAAAGAAGGGCCTCGTAACTTTACCAACTTGAAAAGCGTAATGTTTGCTAACTGCCACACAGAGCAGATTCTCTTATGCTCTGTTGCCCCCGTGACTCCTAACAGAGAATCTAGCACTTACCTGCTCAAGAATATTCCAGATTCCTAAAAATCCTAAAATTGAAGGAGCCCCGAGGTATGCATAAACACCCACCCGGGTTGCCCATTTAACAGATGAGGTAGCAAAATCACAAGATGCTGACTAAATACAAAGAATTCAGCAGACAGCATGCATTTTAGTTTTTAGAGGCAAATTATCTCCTAGAAGGGATTTAGAAGAAACGTTCAGACTCAATTGTAGCATTTGTAACAGATTTCTCAAAAAGAAAAAAAAAGTAAGCACTCCAGTACGTGTTTGCTTGTTTTTTGTCTTTTATGTGTTAAGTATTTTTGTATGTATTCTGTGCTTATTTTGTATTCTATGGATTGTGATTGTCTTTTCTTTACGTATCCGCTGCTGACGAGTCAGGTATCTCTTCAGGTAACTCCTCCAGAATTGGCTAGCTTGGATCTCAAGCCGTCTTTCTGTTCCAGGTGCAGAAGCAATAACTGAATATTAGCCTTTTTTGTAGAAGGACAAGTCATATGGAGCAAGAGAGAAAGAGAGCGAGAAACAATCTCAGGCAATTCCCTTTGGAAAGTTTCTATCATTTGCATTTTCCAGAAAGCACAGAGAGTTCTGTGGACATTTATTTCAGAGCAGGACTTCCTGCATTTGCCTGAGTGAAAAGACTCGCCAGGGACCCCGGTTAAGAGACAGATTCCCGGGTCCCACCCTGACCCACGTAAACATGTTCTCTCAGGCTGGGACCTGGAAACATGCATTTTTAAAAGAATCTCCCCCAAATGATCTTTATCATAAAGTAATTTGGGGAAGTTTACCAAATTTCCATGTGTTGAAAGTACCCTACCTAACAAACCAAATCCCTTTAAACCTTGGGAGCAATCTTGTTTTAGTAGTGAGACCAGCAGAGTTGAGGGGTTATGATGGATGGATACACAGAATTCAGCTCATTTCATAACACTGGACTGTCACACGCATAATCTATGACTATGTCTGAATGAAAACCTTGCTAAAACACCTCCAAGGATCTCTTTTCATATGGGCCCCTTTCAAACGAGGCCAGTTTCTGGGGACTGTCATCCAGTTATGTTTTCTCTGCAGGATTCAGTGGCTGTTTTGGAAGGACAGCTTCTAAAAACAGTCTCGGATAAACTCGCATCCTGGGTCCCTCACTCTTCCCTTCCTCCTCCCCCAGCATGACCTTTCTATAGGTGCCAAGTCTACCAAAAAAATGATGCCCAACCCCTACAGAGAAAACCCCGTTGGGTGCAACCTACAAACAGGGTCCCTTCTTGCCAGTGGATGTCTTGTGACTACATCCCACGGCCCCGTGCTTGGACAGGGAGACCTCGTCTTCTCCACAGGGAGACTGGAAAAATGCACCGTAAGTTCCAAAGGGAAGAAGGACTATTTCTGCAAGCCCAGCCCCAGTCCCTGAATTATTTTAATTGCAGCCCGGTGATGCCAAGGTGCCGAAGCAACCCCTTAGGCTGAGTGCTTAGCTAGGAGGTACTGAATTAAACTGTCAGAACATGCAGAAAAATTGCAACGCGGCCTGTCAACAACATTTGTTAAGAGACACGGGTGAGGCTGGTGACTTGTGTAGGAAAAGAGCTGTCTGTGCAGAGCCATCAAAGCACAGCCTGGAACTAATGGGGTATTCAGAGGTCTTGTTCTACTCCATTGGTCAAAGCCAACACAAGCCCATAAGATTTGGGCCCGTTTGCTGTTTATTACTATGGTAATAAAGGCCATTTAAAGATACAGACCCATTTGTATTGGCTCATACCCACAGCTTCTTTTCTAAATCGCATCACTAATGTCTCATTTCTCAGGCTCTTTAAAAAACAATCTTCCTTTTTTCAAGAAAAAAAAAAATCAGAAAAATTAAGATTCCTGGCAAAGGATGACACAGTGGTCTCGATCTTATTTATCTTTGGCTAATTTCTTTTGAACATCTACCGTGGGATGGTCAGGTTCATGTGTCATCTTGGCTATGCTATAGTTTCCAGTTGTTCGATCAAACACTCATCAAAGTGTTGCCGTGAAGGTATTTTGCAGATGTGATTAAAGCCATAGTCAGTTGACTTTAAGTCAGGGAGGTTATCCTAGATAACCAAGGTGGGTCTGGGTCCAGCACTTGAAAGGTTTTAAGAGAAGATCCTTTTCCTTCCCTGGAGAAGAAGAAATTCTGCCCTGTGGACAGCAGCTTCAGCCCATGCCAAGAGTCCCTCTCTAGACTGCCCATAGCATGGATTTCAGCCTTGCCTAGACAACCCCACTATTGCATAAGCCAATTCCTTGCAATAAATCTCTTAACATATAGTTCCCACTTACTCTGCTTTTCTGATTTAATCCTGACCGATCCATACCATCATATAGTCCCTTGTCTCTCATATTCCTCCAAATATCTTTTAATCAGAAGTCTCAAATCAGAGATCTGTGGGCTGCAAAAGGTTCATGTTCTTTTTGGCCATTCCTATGCATTTGGTACAATATGTTGAAAATAGAAATAAACTGAATTAGTTGCCAACATTTAAAACTCCTGAAGATATCTCACACACACACACACACACACACACACACACACACACACACACACACAGTATTTCTAGTTTCTCTTAGAAAAGAAAGAAAAAAAAATTATATTATCTGCCCAGCATAGATTTGTATCCCCATATGACAATAATCAGCTAGAATGGAAAATGACTTCCTCTTTCAGCAGAGTGTGTGCTCTGCAGTTTACCACAGTCTCCACCACTCCCTATTATCTCTCCAGTACTACAGTTAATTGTCATGGGCCTCTACATTGTTTTTCTTACTGTTAAGAGAAATGTGAATGATGTATCATAGCTACTATGGTTTGGAGATGGCTTGTTTGTCCCCACCAAACCTCATGTTGCTATTTGATCCCTTGTGTGGGTGTTGAGAGATAGGGCCTCCTAGGAGGTGTCTGGGTCATGGGGGAGGATCTGTCATGAGTGGCTTGTGCCATTCTCATGGTAGTGAGTAAGTTCTTGTTTTATTAGTTCCTACGAGAGCTGGTTGTTAAAAAAAAAACCTGGCACCTCACTGCTCCTTGCTTCCTCCCTCGCAGTGTGATCTCTGTACACATCAGCTCCCTTTTTCCTTCCACTATGAGTGGAAGCAACTTGAGACCTTCACCAGGTGCCCAGTCTTGAAGTGTCCAGCCATCAGAATTGTAAGCCAAATAACTTTTTTTCTGCATCAATTACCTAGTTTCAGATATTCTGTTCTAGCAAAACAAAACAGACTAAGACAATACCATCACTCCATCAACAGTATACAAATTTTAAAGATACACAGAGAAGACCATGTGTTGCAGGAAAAGGGGAAGTATGTATTTCTTTGCAGAAATAAAGACCATTTCTATGCATTCAATTTTCCAACAAAGTATTTCTAGGCGATTGCTCACCTCTACTCATTTATGAGATCTTCCTGATAGACGTGTATTGTTTGCAATTCCTTCCCAAACCTTACATATATTAGGAAAAATTCACTATGAAACCATTCTTACTCTTTGACAGGAGAAAACCCTGAAGTGATTATCAGAGAAGGATGTTCAACACACAAGGACACCGTAATAATTGCTTTTGGAGAAATTCATTGAAATGCAACCACGGGTACCAGGAAGGGGTAAGGAAAGCTCCATGTCCTTCTTTCCAGGCAATCCTTACATGCACTCTTTTGCCCACAGGGATGCTCGATGGCTTCTCCTGGTTAAGAAGCAGACACGTGGTCTAGGAGAAAATGCCACACACTGGGAGTCAAGTGTTTGTGTTCAATCTCCACTCTCCATCTCAGACACCGAGGAACAGTTTTCTCCTCTATTAAAGAAGAGAGGGACCCCAAATGTAACTCTGCCTCTGTTTAGTTTCCAGGGTCTAATCCTCAATCAAACGAATGTCTCTCTGGCCTGTCAGATTCAGAGGCCCAGGAACATGTATGTCTTTGAGCTCCCAGGTGATTCTGATGAGCAGACAGGTCTGGAATTCGCTGGACTAGAAAGTGTCTCAAGTTTCTTCCAGCTCAAAAACTTGATGTACCTAGGAGTCAAATGCTGCAGGCGCCTCTCTAGACATTGACAGGCAGTGTTCCAGACGTATTAATGCTTTGGGGCCACTGGGATATGGTTTTAAAGTCTTGAAGCCTTGCCACGCTGCCTTAGTCACCTGGCAGGACCTGACTTATCATTTTGCCTGTAATTTATGTTGCTGGTGGTTTGGAAATTCACTTGAAGTTCAGATCCGAGGCAAGATTCAATGGTCAAAATCAATAGTCTGAATTGCGATCACCAAATAAAGACTTGAATCTGCTTAACCTCCATTCCAGGCCCCCCTGCCCTCTCATATCTGGTGCCAACAGCTTATGCAAGGACACCTAAAATGGGAAAGCTGATCACCTTTCCTAAATAAAGGACAGAAAGTACCCTTTAGCTTCCAAAGATTGCTCAGAAACGAATTACAATGCACAGTGTTCACCCCTAGCACACAGACCTAACCCCCTCCAGAGAACATTTTTGAATGTCATCGTTCTCAGAACCTAAGGGGCTTTTTCTGGTTCTCAGTGGGAGAGGGTTATGTTGTTTCCTAATACAAACAAAAGACATTAGAAAGCACGCAGAGCATATGATAGCACCGCGGTGCCACAGCGAAAAAAATATGGATTTTGCTTTTGTAACGTGTGACTATTAGATCACAGTGGTTGCAATAAATTATCACTTTCAGTTCCTGCTAATTGCTAGAATCTTCTGCCATGGGCTGCAGTGATATGGGCCAAAAAAAAAAGTTTTGGAGCCAGCTACAAATATGCATCCTGCTGGATTGCGAATGGCATCTCGGATCTTGAATAAATGCCTAAGGAAACAGCTGGGGATGAGGGCCTGGGAATCAAAGACGTCATTATGCAATTATTGAGAAAAGCAGGCTCTTTACAAAAGAGAATTCTGACTTCTCTGTGAATTCACTGACCCAGGACAGCCTCCACCCTACATATATCCCTGTCTATAAGGAGGACCTCCAGGGTATGACTGAACCAAGTAAGTAAACTGCTGTTGAAGTTTAAAAATAAATAAATAAAACTTTTAAAAATCTAACCTGACCTTTTACATGAAGAGATCCTTCTATGCCACAGAAAGTACAAAACCCACAAAGGGCAGCAGGCCCAGTTCCAGGTTTCTCCCTGGCCCCCTCCCCAACATACCCACGGATGTCCTCCACCCCACCCCAATCCTTTCTCCTCCCCTGATTATAGGGAGAATCCAGTGAAATTTTCCGAGCATAAATCTCGGCTTCAGGCTCCTTCTCATTATTCCAGTGAGAGCCAAGTTCTGCTTTAAAAAGATTAAATATTTGCTAAGCACCTACTAGGTTCCTGGTGATGGGGAGGCAGCAGTCAACAAAACAGATGACAAAAATGCTGACCTGGAGGTGGCATTCTCATGGGAGGGGAGAGAAAGCAAAACAGCCCGGGAGTTCGAGACCAGCCTGGGCAACATAGAAAGACCTTGTCTCTACAAAAAATAGAAACATTAGCCGGAGTGTTGGCGCACGCCTGTAGTCCCAGCTACTTGGGAGACTGATGTGGGAGAACTGCCTGAGCCCAGGAGGTTGAGGCTGTGGTGAGCTGTGATTGTGCCACTGCAATCCAGCCTGGGTGACAGAGTGAGACTCTGACTCAAGAGAAAGAGAATAAAATAAAAGAATAAAATAAAATACAAAAGATGCTCTCTAGCGAAGGCTTTCTCCAAAGGTGAGAGAGGAAAGGGGAGCCTCCCCTGTGGCTCTTGAAGGACACTCTGAGAAGAGGCCACCAGGAGAGGAGAGACCTCAAGGGGGCATCCCTGGTTCCC
Organism: Tarsius wallacei; assembly: GCA_963574415.1. Classification (NCBI taxonomy): domain Eukaryota; kingdom Metazoa; phylum Chordata; class Mammalia; order Primates; family Tarsiidae; genus Tarsius; species Tarsius wallacei. The sequence goes on from CAUYQG010264398.1 coordinate 40,321, forward strand.
CTGGACAGCAAGCAGGGAGGCCAGCGTAGCTAGAACACAGTGAGCTATGGGGAGAGCCTAGGAGGTGACAGCAGGGCACTGGAGGAGGAAAGCAAGTACAAGATCCCATGATTATGTCAAGACCGTGCCTTCTACTGTGAGTAATGGGAGATGCCTTGGAAGGTTCTACAGGTGTGATCTACCTTCTGTTTTTCAAAGGAGATTCTGGTTCTCTGTTGAGAAAGAACTGAAGGGGTGAGAGAGTGGGTGGGTGCCAAGAGGCCCCTCTGAGGGGGGACTAGGAATCCAGGCAGGAGGTGGGGGGAGGGGGTTGGGGATAAAATAAATAAAATAAAAGAATAAAATAAAGCCTGTGAAGCCAGGCTTTCTGAGTTCAGCATTCTTGTTTGTGAGGTTTGTCATGGGCTCCTCCTACAGGTAGACTCCATGGAGAAAAGCCTGAGGTCTGTCTTAGTAACTGCTGAGTCCTAGAGCCCAGCACCGTCCCTGCCAACCGGAATACAAGTGACAAGGGCTCCATCTTGAAAAGCCTGGCGAGCAAGAATCTACTCACTTACTCAAAAGATCAGCTTCTGCTAGATGAGTAATAACTACATTGACTTCATTGTTTTATTATCTACGTAATTTAAGGATCTGTCTCTGTCTCTCTCTCTCGTTGTTTTTTCTCTTTCATCCTCCTCTCATCTCTCTCTACCTCCCTCCCTCACTCCCTCCCTCTCTTCGCTTCCTCTTTCTCTCTGTCATGTTCTCTCTCTGTCATCCTCTCTGTCATCCTTGCTCTTATTCTCTGTCATCTTCTCTCTCTCTCTGTCTCTGTCTCTTTCTCTTACTCTCTCTTGCTCTCTCTCGCTCTCTCCCCCTCTCTTATCCTCTCTCTCATTTGACCGATGCCCCATGACAGACGACAAAAGCCCTCCATCTGCTCTACCTTTTCAGCTGCCTGGCTCTCTGACCTTCTACCTGCCATTTATTGTGTCCGTGCCTCAATTTCTCTGTCCTGAAAATAAGAATAATTCTGCTGAGAGACCATTATGAGGATTAATGAGGTAATAAGGAAATGCCTCAAAGCTGTTTGAGCTTCTTGAAGAAACATCTATAAAGCAGGAGTCCATTTTTCCAACTCTTCTCTCCTTTCCCAAACTGCCAGAGGGAAAAAATCCTGCTGGGGTATAAAGGATAAAACGCAAGGTAGACAAAGGCAGTGGACCTTTCCTCAGCAAGGCTCCCCTGAAGTAGATTCTATGGTGTCAGGAAGCCTCCTAGAAGAGCCTGCTTTGCAATAGAAGAGGGTGGGGGCCCAGAATGTCCAAGGAATTGTGAGAATTATTTTGCCTCAATTTGGGGACCAGATATCACCTCAAAGGGGATTAGAAGTAAGCCAGACCCACGTTGCCCCGTCTGTGCACCCAAGGAATTCAGAAGCTGACAAGATGATCTGGCAAATCCCTTCGGCAGTAAAGGGAAAAAACTGCCCAAGATGCCAATTTGGTGTAGGCTGATGACACTCTTGGGTGGACACGGTATAAACCTGTTGGATCGATAAATATTGGGCTCCCTTTAATGAAAGAAACACTGTCATTCTCCTCTTATTGCTTCTCTTATTGTCTTTTTAAGACTTCTTTAAATGAGAGATGTTCATTATTCCTTATTCCGGGTAAATCATCCAATGGTCACTCCACTTAAACATTTACCTTTATACCAAAACTTCTAGAAAATGTCAGCTTATATTTTTTTTAAGATCTTAGATGGATTTTTTTTTAAGGGATAAAATGCCGTGTGCTGTTGCTTGTTTGTCTTGTGTTGTTTGCTCTTTAGAACTCAGGAAATACAGACCAGAGTGATGGAAAAAGTAATAAGGAAATATCAATCAAAGGCACTAACTTTAGAGAGCGACCCCGATAGTTAATGTGTTTATAAATGAGGAAACATATTTTTGTATTCACGGGATTGAGGTGTGAGAAGATGGGATGAGATGTGTGTGGACAACTTATCTGTCTAAATTATTCCACCACTTCTGAGTGACCCCATGGGTATTCATTCATTTATACACTCATTCATTCACCCCATAGCATTTGTTGACGTTAACACAGTACTAAGTGCTAGAATATTCTGGACTTCTTCTTTCTCTCTTGGAAGAAGAGAGTGAGAAGTGTGGCCAGGAAGCTGTGGTGAGGCTTGCTCTTGCCTGAGTCACCCGTTACCCCTTTTCCCTTTCTACTTAAAGCCTGTCACTGTCTGTCAAGAGCGGGGGTGGGGATGGGGGCAGGAGAGAAAACTATCAATGGTCGGAAAAAGAGGACAGGATTAACTAATATCTGATTATCCTTTAGATGTTCATTCAATTACCAAATAGGCCAGAGTCCCTCCCTCGCCTTGACAGGAAGCCTGTGGTAAAATTAATGCAGCGGTGTCTGTTGTGCACACCCAGGGACTGCCCTGCCTCTGAGGACTGGAGACCCACTGAGAAGATGAGCCAGGCTGGTGGCTGAACTGCTGTGATTGTAAAATGACTCTTTTTCATTTAAAAAAATCATATACATTATATACATAATTTCAATGCAAATAAAAGCTCTACCTAAGTTAAACAGAAAAGACAGCGGGCCAGAATCAAACCACTGAACATTTCTTTTTGATCTCATAATTGAAAGGATTCAGTTTTTAAAATGAGGAAACATAAAGAAAAATAAATCTAGACCTCCGCCCTTCAAACACAGCTATTGCAAATAAACTGGTATTTAGTATTTTTGTATTCCTCCCCCGCCCCCAATATATTTCTCTCCACCCCTTCTCCCAACCTTGCCGTGATATTTGTTTTTCTCAGAGATTCAAATACGTGTTTTGAGGCCCAGATTTTTTTTCTTTAGAAGTGTCATTCTTTCCATTGATGTAGAATTAATCTATTGAATGGCTATATTACAGTTACTTGACCAATAGCCTAGCATCATTCTTTACAGCCTATAAATTGCTAAGTATAAAGTAGAAGATAGCATTATGTTTTATCAATGACAAGTCAAATGTCCATCAGTGAGAATGAGGCCTGTATTGAGTCAAAACCCAGACCCAACTCCTGTGGAGCCAGGAGGCTAGTTGTGGGGGAGAAGCGAGTTGCTGAGAGGCCCAAGCAACCTTGTTCGAAGGGTGGCCTAGGGTTTGTGGTGAGCCATTGAAGAATATGCTTTAAATAGCATGTACATCAGCTCCAGAGAGATCTCCAAAAACCCTCATCTTTGTGTCCGGTCCTGGGGAAATTATGTCCCTGAAAGGTGCATAAATCTGTCTTTGTTTCCATCACAATTCATTGCCTGTCAACCACTTCTTTTACTGGAAAAGGACACTACTAGATTGAATTAGATCAGGCTAAGACCAATTACACAAAACAGGAATGGTGGCTGGCCTCTTCCCTGAGCTGCAGCAGAAACTCACAGGCACAGTTCCAGGGAAAAGAGCTGGACTCCCAAAAAACGCACCGGGTGGCCTGGTGGTAAGCTTTGGATGAATAGAGGTTCACATCGATGATGAGCCAATCATTTTGGAAAAACGAAGTGATATTGTCCTTGGCTTTACTAATGCGAAATACAGACTGTGGGCTCGGAAGCTGCCACTTTGCTGCCCTGTTTTCAAGCCAGACAGCACTGATTTCGAGCTCCCAAAGGCTTCTTCTTTGTTATCTCTTTAGGTTTAATATTGTTAAAGCTTTAATAATAAGTAGCTTACCCATCTGCCTGCTGTCTATCACCTGACGTCAGTACCTGTGCTTACCTGCCCTCCATGATGATGTGGAGCAGACCACCACCTTGACGACTGCCTCGATCAAAGGGAAGGGTTAAAAGGCATTCAACTTCAAACAGCAGTCCTCACTGCTTTGCTAAGCCATGGTCTGACCATGTGGCCACGTTTCCTAGTCTTGGCCCCCTCCCCTACCTTGGGAGGTAAATCTTCTGTCGTCTCTAATTTACTTTCTAAATAAACTATATTTTCCAATCTAAAAAAAAATAGGTAGACTAAACATGAATACAACGAATCCAGTTAGTAATAAACGAAGGAGGAAAACCCTTTCTTGCACACAGGCAAACCTCCCTAATTCACACTACTGGAAAGAGAAGCTGACCTGAATTATGCATTTAAAAAAAAAAAAATGCTGTCAAGTGTGTACAGAAACCCTCTTCAGAAAACAAACTTTTATCTAGCAAAGTCCTTAGGTGAGCTGCTTAAACGAACAGGTAAGACTATTCTTGAGTAAGTAGGAGCTTCTAAAATGCCCGAGGGTACTTTAAAACTGCTCTCTTGCAAAGGGCACACTTCCCCAAACTGTTCTGGAGTGTTCTTTGCTTAGTAAACCCTTTCTCCAAGGTGAGTGCACAGGTAAACCTCAAGCCAAGATCAGAACCCAAAGGATCATAAATTCCAAATTCCTGAAGTCCACATTAACAAAAGTCAGGTGACATAGGCACCCTATGGGGAAGCGGCTAGATGCTGCTGCTGCCTGCCAGCCTTCAAGTTCATTTATGATCACAAAAGCACTGGAAGGGCCTCAAAGCAGAATTGAGATTACAAAACACTTCTAACATTGAGGTCAGCATATAGTAAGAGATGAGAAAAAAGAAAAAAAAAAAAAAAAGCCCTGCCCTGTCTACAATGTACTGGGAGCGTTTTTTGTTTTTGCTTTTTTTTTTCTACATTGTTTGGTTTTATAGTAAGAGGACAGTTTGTGGGAAGGATGTTGTTCTAGAATTGGTGGTTGGTCATTTAGAAGAACCAAACGAAACCCAGTAGGGCCACCCTGTCTCAATCAGAGTAAAGTCCAGAGTCCTGACAAAAACAGACAAAGCAGGGTGTAGCCAAGTTCCCACTGGCCTCCGTGGCACTCCTAGGCCCCGCTGCTGAGCACATGCCTGCCTCAGGGCCTTGGTACTTGCTGTTCCCTCCTCCCTCATGTTCTCCACCTCTTCATGCAGGGCTCTGCCCACAGGCCACTGGTCAGAGAACCCTCTCCGGAGCTGCACAGGCTCTTTTTCCTGCCGAATTATGTTTTTTTTTTTAAATCTCCCCGTCCCCCCGAATTATCTTTACAGCACTTCACCTCCTCTGGCATGTTTTGATTGGTTTCACATCACTTTCCCCAACTAGAATGAAAGCTCTCTAGGGACAGGGGTTTCTTTTGTTTGTTCACTGCTCTATCACTAGGGATTGCACAGAGAAGGCCCTCTATAAATAGGAGTCCACTGAATAAATGGATGAACAAATGAACCATGCAACTCTATACTGAGGATGCATTTAGACACCTGTGCAACACGTTAGATCTCTCCCTCTCTCTCTCTCTCTTACACACACACACACACATTTCAGTAGGGACAGTATCCCACGAGACTGGGATCTTAACTTGACCCTGGCCCACTCAGACCCACCAAGTCAAGAAACAGCTTTTTATGTGCCTTCCAGTAACATTAATTGTTGGTCATAAAACTTCAAAGAAACAGATATTTATAGCTCGATTAAAGCCCTTTTTTCCACACACACTCACCACAGCACTTTCCAGCTCAGTTCCCATGAGCATACTGAGAACAGCCCCCTGCCCACTTCCTGTCGAAGCCAGTTCCTTAACCGCTTGGGTCCTGAAGCTTGCTGCAACGCCCCCCCTCCCTTTTTTTCCAGTGTTCAGTCTTTCGGTTTCTCTTGGGTTTTCTCAGTTGGGTTTTTCACTCTTTTTCTCAGGCACCCAAGCCCCCAGTGAACCACCCCCATATCCAGCATGACAACAGGGGCCCATGAACAAATAATAACCCCAACAGCCTGAAGAGTGTTCTTCTCAAAACATCCTTCTGAAGGAAAACAAGAAAACACTGTGAACTTCCGCAAGGTCTGGGTGACTAGCATGGTAATCTGTTTACCGCGCCTGAAAACTTGACAGACTGGAAAACATTTATTTAGTGCACCAATTGGAAGAAGTGATTCCTGTTTTTATGTACAAAGATCAGTACCTTGAATATTCATGAAGATGATGATGATGATGACTGACCATTTGCCAGAAACTTTACATGTACTGTATCTAATTACAAAAATCTGATAGGTTGAGTATCTAATATCTCTGTATAAAACATGAGTAAAGAGATTCAAAAAAGGCTAGGAAACCTGTTATGCAGACATAAAATGACAGAACTGGGCCCTATATCTACTAGCTGTGGTCCTCCTGGTGAAAAACTGCATTCACACCCTTGGTACGGGCCACCTTGGCAGCGCAGGAAACCCATTAATTGCACAAAAGAAAGAACACCAAAGTGTCCTGATTCAGGTAAAATGGAATTGGCTCCATTCCTGATAACAGCTATGTTCAAGGTACATTGAGTTCACCATATACTACCTCATTACACTAAATATTAGAACAACAAAAAAATAGATTTTAAAAGTACACTCCAATAGGAAGTATCCTTTGGGAGAGAAGTGATCGATAAGTCCATTCAGCGGTAAAGGCTGGAGGTCGAATGCACCCCGGGCTTCTATTGACATGCTGCTGGGTGGACGGTGTGTTCTCTTTGAATAGTTGGAGCATACCTGAGGGAACCTCAGCAGACCACAATAAGTACTAATTGTGGTCATTAATAAGTATTATGTGGTTCTAAACATGGAACACACATTTGAGAAGTGACGTACCCACAGTGGAAGGAGCCCCTCTGTAGATGTTATCATCTGAGAAAAATGGAAACTAAAGTGGTCTCCACAGAGTGAGGTTAGAAAACCCCTTTTAGTTTCAAAAAGAAACCCCCAAAGAAAGCAGTGCGTTTCTTTATGTTGCCATTTGCCTGGCTCTACTGTCCTTCACACCATTCACTAATGGAAGGTGAGGCAGCTCAATGCTGCCCATAGCTCAGAGCTAGACCCATGGTACTCTGCAAATCTTTGTCTGATCTGAGGCTCAGTGGCAGGAATGGATTGTGTATGGTTATGCTAGAGAAAGTAGCCAATGACTGCAACGCCCTGCTTCTTCCTTACTTTAATGTCCCATCTACAGGCTATGTTTATGGATTTAAGGCTAGGCTGTTTGGAGGCCATCATGTGGACAGAACCCAGCCAGCTCACCACCTGGCTAGGGGCCAATGGCGTGGTCTAGGGAATAGAGCTAATTCCATCAGATTTTTCTCTTTCAGGAATCTGATGGAGTCTATAGTATCAGATGAGGTCAATATGGACAGGGCTCAAAGAGGCCAAGATCAGGATGTGCAGTCAAATTCAAGAGGAAGCAGAAGTGATGAGTAAGCAGACAATGCCAGAATAAAGGATAGAAGTCAAAGAGAATGGGGGCATGTGGTGGTGGAACCTTGGTGGATGATCCGTGAACATCTCCTGTTGAGGGTCCCTAGCCTCCTTGAGTCCAGAACTTCTCTCCGTGTCCTGTCCTTTCCTGTCCTTTTTTTAAAAAATTGGAAAATATAGTTTATTTAAAAGTAAATTAGAGAGAGAGAGAGAGAAAGAAAGAGGCGATTCACTTCCCCAAGGTAGGGAAGGGGGCCAAAGCCAGGAAACATGGCAATAGCCATAGCTCAAGGAGCACATGGCCACACCAGAGTTTAGTAAGGCAATGGCCTTTCCTGTCCTGTCCTTTTCTTTTCTTTTCTTTGAGTTGGAGTCTCACTCTATCACCTAGGCAGGAGGGCAGTGACACGCTCATGGCCACCGCAGCCTTGATCTGCTGGGCTCAGGCGATCCTTCCGCCTCAGCCTTCCAAGTAGCTGGAACTACAGGCATGCGCCACCATTCCTGGCTAATTTTTTGATTTATTGTAGAGATGAGGTCTCGCCAAGTTGCCCAGGCTGGTCTCGAGCCCCTGGGCTCAGGCAATCCGATCACCTCCACCTCCCAAAGTGTTGGGATTATATGTGTGAGCCACCACACCTGTTTCCAATCCTTTTCTAATCAGCATTTCCTGTTCCCCTTCAGCATGCATACTCACATTATGTGAGGTAGCTTGAGAATTTCCTACAACCTAGAGAGCCTACTTAAAAAGAGCAGAGAAATTGCCAAATTCCAGAGAAAGAGCTGCAGGTACCAATAACTTAAGTCTCTTTCAGTAGAAGTACAAACACACGGGCTTAAGGCCTATAACCAACTCTTTTCCCCACCCAACATGAAGTCAAATCTCTATTACTCAGGACTTCATGTCCAACATGGAGTCTTATTCTGGCTTCCGCTTCTTGGCCAGCTTCTTCCAAGATTGTTCTTCAGCACAAGGATGAGATGAGGAATCGCAGACAAGTTATTCCAGCCTGACCTGACTGGCCCTGAAAACTGAGAGCCACCTACAAACCATCCAATGTGACTCTCAAACACAGTGATGTTTAACTGAGATAAGCATTCTTTAATATGTAACTGGCTTGCTTCTCCTCTGTCCATTCTAGCTTCTTCCCTACTCAACACATACAGGACCCAACTTTTTCTGAGAACATTCCAGATGTCTACACACTTCACACCTTTCTGGTGGGGAAAAAGAAGCACCAATCCATGTCACTCTTGAAGACTCAGTTGAAGGATGCTTGGAGTTCCAGTATTTCCCCCAGAACATTCTGAAAATCTCATTAATTCACTCTTCACTGTGTCACCTGCCTTCTCACTCCCAAAGTGCAATCATACCTCCCTCTCCACTCCATCCAGTGTCTAGTAAAAAGCTTTAGGCCATCCAAGCTGTCTGTCTGGAGCGGGTGGGCAGCCCAGTCCCAGGCATCCATATTTCCTAGGTTGTCTCTCTTGCCAGATCCCATTCAGACATGGGCCTCCCAATGCTCTCAAGAGACTCTGTACAGGAGATGTGACTTCTGCACTTACAGAGCACATAAACTCATTATCCACAACCTAAAGTCAGGCTTCTAACCCCAATATTTTATAATTTGGATGTACTATGTTGACAACATGTCCTGCTTATGCCACAGTTAATTTCTGGCTCTCATTTGGAGCCCACCCTTGTAGTTTCTGTGGAGGCTGCTAAAACTCACACAAGTTTTAAAAGGTGATCAGGAGTCAGAAAAAGTTAATTTTCTTTCAAAAAGTGAACTTAGTCAAATTTGAGCTCCAGACCTCAGACTATGTCAAGGAACACATCAGCAGAAGTCATTCCTTCTTATTTCTAAGCTTGCATTTCCTTGGGCAAATTTGACCTTTGTATATCAATCAAGTTAAAATGACAACAATAATAATTCATAATAAGAAACCAAAGCTTGTATTTTTGCAATCTACCATTGACGTTTTGGAAATAAAATGGAAAGAAAGAATGGAAAATTAAGTTTTCAGACAAGGGCATTAACACGTATTGAGCATATACTATGTGCTGAGAATTTCACATTCACAAGTAAAATAAAGTGGCAATGTGATCTGTTTAAAGAATGTTGAGAACAGCCACAATATAGAATATCAGTTTGTTTTCTTTCTTACCATATTTCTGCAAATACTTCTGAATCCTTTTTGACTGTGGGACAACTGTTATTATTAGGTAATAAAATGTAGGCTATTATACATTTTTCTAGGTATAAACAGTTATTATAAAGATGGTATCATTTTAAAATCAAAACAGAGACTTTAGTTCTTTGATTTGGATCACTTTTACCTAGACTCAGTGTATTGAGAAAGCTGCATTTCCAGTGGAATTTTCTTTTTAGGAAATTTGTTTTCTATGTGGTGAGGAAGCAAAGGAGAAAAAAACAACACTTGAGGCTGTGCCCATGTTTGGCCAAGTGAACTGGGAAGCAGAGAAGCTCTTTCTCAAAGCTCAGCAAAGTAGACCACCCATTGGGAATCTCCCAGAAGAGTAAAAGGCATCCTTTGGCCATCAAGCCCTGAGGTTGGCCTCAATCTCAAATCACTTTTGGCCACTGTCATCACTGTAATAACCTATACAGTAACTCTTTGGTCACTGGGAGGATCGGAGAAACCTGCGGAAGGTAGTTTGAAAGAGAAAACAACATAGCTCCCAACTGAGCACATCCAGATGTATTCACATATCGATAGATGAACCAGTGAATGGCGAATGAGTAAATAAATATGTGTTTGACTTTATGTCACTCAAAATAGACCCCTTTCTTACTTCTATAAAATGCAGCAGACCCTAACTCATGGGGTTACTGTAAGGATTAAAAGAGATGATATCCACAAAATACTTGATGTAAGCTGGTACGGTATCACTATTGTAGGAATGACTTATTTTATTTTTGTTATTTGTTCTTGGTATTATTTATCGTGTCTGACTTATTTTTGGTATCATTTATTGATCTTTACACATTTTCCGTATTTAGATGTATACCTCCCTCTGTACAGCCCTAGCACATAGTGAATGCCCTTCTTAAGCTCTTCACTGGAAACGAGACACCCACTTGCAAACATGCACATCTTTCTTCAAGCAGGCCTGGACGCCAAGAGGACCCCAGAGCTGTGGCCCAGCTCTCCTTCAGGCTCCTGAATCAGCCCCTTCCTGTCTCTCTCTGGTTTCTCAGACACTCCCCACCACCGCGTAAATCAAGAAGTTCCCGATGGTCTGGTTCTGCGTGTGGCGCCTTAAAACTGATGCGAGTGGTTAACCAAAGCAGCCCCCACAGAAACTGCAAGGGTGGGCTCTGATGGGGAGTCAGAAATTCTTTCTATGAAAATGCAAAGCACGACCTCATAAAAGAAACCCACCGCAGGAAGATGAAGAAATGTCAGTTTGCATTAAAACAAAATAGGAGGATGAACATTTCAACCATCTGGCAAAAGACTCTCCTATATGAATGCATTAAAGTTGCCAAGGAGTTAAACAAAACCTCAGATGAGAACTGCAGGCCCCCACATGGCTCCCTCTGTGCCTTAGTAAAAACTTTGAGCAAATTCAGGGCCGGGTGTTAGTGATCGGTTTACTGTAGCAGAATATTCCCTCCGTGCCATGCAATTGTCTTTGTTTTGCTTCGAACCTAATTGTCTTATCGTGCATTAGAGCCTGCAACACATTTAGAAGGGGGCTGGAGTCATAAGCTCGTAGAAGAAATGAATAAAACAACACTGGTGTGAGGTTTCATGAGAAATAAAATGTTTTGTGTAGGGCGAGATAGGCTAGGTTCTATGTCCAAGATCTTAGTGACTTAACACAACAAAGGTTTGTTCCTAATGTTTAATCAGGGTCAGCTGGGAAGCTCTGCTGACTGTGGTCACTTGGGAACCTAGGAGGACAGAGACCCCTTCTGGACATTCCTTCCTTGACTGTTGGGGCTCTTAAAATCTCCCCGAAAGTAACACATGTCTCTGTTGCTCACATTTCATTAGTCAAAACAAATCACATGGCAATGCCTATTGTCAAAGGAAGCAGGGAAGTGCCCCTACCTGTGACTTCAAGTAGAGGAACCACTTGGTTTGAGACTAGCCATGATGACTTACCCTGGACTCCCAACCCTTGAGTGCCTAATGTATATCAGGTGCTTCTTTCACTATTTTGTCTAGACTTGTAATAAAAAATGAAATGGCCAAAAGCAAAAGGCCCTGAATTTCTTGTTCTGTTTTTGGCAGGAATGCTAGGTAAGCATTTGGGAAACCACTCACACCAGTCTTTGATGTAGATTTCATAATTTTACAGGTGTCTTCTGGTATCCATGGTCTCCCAAAACTGAAATCCTCTTGAACTTCTTATTATGCACATATGCTACTGATCATACATACAACAGGGGGCAATTCATGACCTCTACAAGCAAAAATAAGGCACAAAGTGCAAAGCACAAAGAAAACACTGAATGCAGGCGTGATGGCTCACACCTATAATCCCAACACTCTGGGAGGCTGAGACAGGAGGCTTGCTTGAGCCTAGGAGTTCAAGACCAACCTAGGCAACATAGTGAGGCCTTGTCTCTACAAAATAAAAAAATAAAAAATTAGTCAGGTGCAATGGTGTGTGCTTATAGTCCCAACTATACTACTTGGGAGGCTGAGACAGATCACCTGATCCCAGAAGGTCAAGGCTACAGTAAGTCATGATTGTGCCAATACACTTCAGTCTAGGTAACAAAGTGAGAGCCCCAACTCAAAAAAGAGAGGGAGGGAGAGGGGGAGAGATGGGGAGAGAGAGAGAGAGAGAGAGAGAGAGAACACTGAATCAATATTGCCTCCTCTCCTTTTCCCCCATGTGTCCCTTCTCTAAAGTTTGCATCATGTGAACGACTCCACACTTGTCATATTGACTGCAGAGGTGTCTAGATGTGCTAGCAGAACTGTCAAAGATCAGATTGGGGATCTTAAATGCCCTGGGCCTGTGGTTATGCAGCAAAATCAAATGATGGGGGCCTTTCCAGTAGGCTGTAGTTCCTGAAATAATTGTATGAACCAGGGTGACGCAACCTACAAAGACAGCCCAGGGTGCCAGGCACACAGTTCCTCTGGGCAACTTTCAACATCTTCCTAGGTCTATAAAACAGCCAGAGAAGCATCTATTCCTGAGCACTGGCTTCTCCCAGCCTTGTGCAGGGTGACCTCTTGATCCTTCCCTGATTTCATTCTTGTAGCACATCCCTGTGGTTGGTATTACCCCCATTTAACAAATAAAGAGACAAAGGTTCTGGATCTCCATGGAGGCTACCCCCTAAGAAGCAGCAGAAATGGGTCTGAAACCAACATCCCTCTGACTTTTTTCTATCCCACTCCTCTGCCGCCCATTTCCTGAGGTGACACGCTTTACTGTCGTTTTTAATTGTGCTTAATATTGTTTCAGATGACTACCAGAGAGTTGGACTTGTCGCAAATTCCCCTGTGCTTCACCAGCTAGCTGGTTGAGTTGAGAGGATCCTAGGCCCAAGGATGTAGTTGGTGATGCCCTACTTTCACTTGGCACTTAAGGGCTTCATTCCAACAGGCTGATTTTGACATAAACCACACTCCTGTGCCTACAGAATTTCTCACGAGTGGTCTTTGCCTTCTGGGGTATGAATCTGATATCAGCCATCCCTCTGCTGCAGTTAAGCCAAACCTTGAGGTTTTGCTAAGGTTTCACTCTGAGTGAACCTGCCAATCAGAGTGAAACTGGGATAGAAAAAGGGGTCCTCACCCGCAGAAGTGGGAGGAAGCAATCTGCTTTGTCACTCAGGCAACACAAGGCTTCTGCCGGAGACCAGGGGCAGCCAGAGGACAGGAGACTCGGGCATGAGAGCGGAGCCCCCATGACACACAGACTGTATACTTGGCACGGTCTAAACGCCTGCAGCTCAGTCTCCTAGCTATTCCTGCCCTTGGGTTTCTGATCATCTCAATCCAGTGATATAGTTCCCATTCAAATGTAACGCAGTAAGAAAAGCCTTGACCAATGAGGACACTGAGGCTTAGAGAGATTAAGCTTTGTACTCTGGCCCCACAAAGAGCAGACAGCAGAGCTGGGAATGTTTGATTTTAAAGTGCAGCGTCTGTCCCCTTCTACCACATTGTCATGAAAATGACTGTCAGAGCAGGTGACTAAATGATGATAATTAACTTGGAATAAGTAGGCTAGTTCTGATCAGCACTGCTCCAGGTCTTAACATCCCAATCCTCACACAAGGATTGGGAAGAAGGACCCAGAAACTATACCAAAAACTTCTATGACATAATAGTTGTTTTCAAATCTATGAGAGAGAAATAAAGAAAAGCCTGTGTGTGTGTGTGTGTTTTGAAGGTGCAAAAATCTTTTTCATCACTATATAACTCTACTGGAAGAATTCACTTGCCAAATAAATTATCTTAATTAAAGGGAATTGGCGAGGCCATCTTTTGAGATATCTACCCAATCCACAAACCCCCTCTTATCTTAAAATAAAAGTCACAATTTTCCAGTAAGACCCTGATCCCAGATAAAGATGACCAGACCAAAGGTAGACACGTAATCTGGGTTGAGCCCATCCGGTTCTCTTTCCTAAGAATTTGGAATGGGGATTTGGTGTTGGACAATTTGGTTCTAGGTATGGTTGTTATTTTAATGTGTAAATTCTATGTGTAAGTCAATTAGTGGCAAGAGAAGAATTAATAAACCAGACATACAGAGAAAAGTAGAGATGAGAGACAGAGAAAGGGAGTTGCGTGTGGGTGTCTTATACTGTCTCTATTCCTAGTGTCATCCTTCCTAAGGTCCAGTTGTGTCACTGGGATTCCAGGGGACTCTCTTGTATCTGACGTATCATCCTACCTCCTTCTCCACGTCTTCCTTTTACTCATTCTTTTGCTTAAGTTAGCTCGAAAGGTTTCTATTAGTTACAATCAATAAAACCCACGAGGACAATGACTTTTCTGTTTTGCACCCTGTTGCTTCCCCAAGTGCCTAGAATGGTACCTCGTATGGTAAGAAATAAATATTCAACAATTACCTGTGAAATAAATAAAATCAGAAATCTTAACTCAATCAACATCCCAGGGGGTGGAAGGAACAGCTTGAGGATCTCTCTGCTTATTTTCAGCCTGCCAAATTTCCTGTATTCATGCAATGGGGCAAAGCAATGCCCAGAGAGGCATATGTTGTAATCACATTTGTGTCCAACCCCCACTCCCTCGTTCCAAAGACACATGCTTGCAGAATGTGTTGTGTCTGCAAAATAATGACAGAACTCCCTGTTGCAAAGGTTGTGGTAGACATAAAGAATTATGTCGCAATCTCAATTATAATCATTAAACGTATGAAATGCCACAAAAGAAGGAAGACGAGTGAAGGATGGTGGAAGAGTGAGTGAATGAGAGGTCAAGACCGAGCCTTTAAGGAAAAATTCAGATGGTGACAGGCAAAAATTGAAGCACCAGGTGACCAGAGGAAGTAAGAACAGTGAGGGAACATATGGTTCAAGAATGCAGCAGGGGAAGGGGCAAACAGCCTAGAAAGAAAAGACTGTCTCCCAGGGTCACAGGGATAAGTCACCTGGTATGGATGGATAGATGGATGAATGTCACTCAGTCAGACACCTCTTATGGCATTTCTCTATACTTATAGGTCCATCATCACAAAATTCTTGGTATAATCAAAGAGTATTTCATGGAAAAAAAAAACTTAATGTTGCCTGCAAGATTAGTGGTTTTGTGACCACCAATAAGCCGGTGGAGAAAGAAAGGAACTATTCTTTTTTTTTAAAGTTACTATTGCCCTTATGTCAGAGATGGCTAGTGGAATATCAAGGATCCAGACTCCTCTTCCATAGGCTGGAGGCATTGCAGGGATGTTGCTTCCCAGCCAAGGCGTACATTCCTTAGCCCCAAAACTCATTTGGGTCATGTATGCTAATTAGAAGTGACGTGGTTCATTTCTGGGCTTAGGTGGTTAAATATCCACTGTCATTTCTCCATTCTTTCCTCCTGCTGCTAAGACCATGAGATGGTTCTCAGCTGTATGTGATACTACATGGTCAAGGTTGGAGATGAAGCTTTGGACAGTGTGCAGAAGGCACCTGGAGGAAGAACTGTGGCATTCACAGGACTCTCCTCCCAACTCCAGCCACCCTGCCATAGCCTCACCCACAGCGCACATGCACACATCTCTTTTCTGAGCCACAACAACCAAAGAAGGGACTCCAGAGCTAGGCCTGGCCAGGAGTAGACCTACAACGGTTGGTTTGCAAGTGACAAAAGCCCAAACCAAACTAAGGGGAATGTGTCAGTCTATGGACATCAAGGAAGAGTTCTGTAACCAAACAGTGGAAAGATCAGGGAGGGAGCAAGACCTAAAAGAACACTGGGCTCAGAGACTTAACTATCTGAATGTCCAATGTATCCTCTCTTCCCATTTTGGGCAACCTGAAAGCTGACAGCTCCCACGTTTTGAGTCCTAGATCCCCCATCAGCTTATGGGCGGATGCTTCATCATAGACTAATCCAGATTAAAATGGCACTTCCCAAGGCAGCCACAAGGAACACAGGTAGGAACAGAGTTTCCAGGAGAAGAAGGGGAGGAACTGGAAAATAACCTCACAGATGTCCATAACACCTCTCGAGAGAACTTAGTAAGGAGAATGATCCAGAACACCGAAAAACAATTCTTGCACAGGCCTTTTTTGCAGGAGTTTAGGAGAGTACAAACTTCCATCTTTGATTTTTTTTTTTAAGAACGCTATTAGCAAATGATGATAAAAAGAATTAGGAAAAATCATTATCTCTCAGAATATGCAGTTCTTGTTGGTGTTTCATTACATGCTATGAGAGATATAAATCCTGTGGTTTGAAAAAAAAAGTGGGACCATTTAAGGACATTGGGTGAGGCCCTTTCAGCAACAATGGAACTTTAAGTACTTGACAATTTGTATGCTGTCGGTATGTAAGCATTGAGCTTGACAAACCCCACAGCTGCATGTTTACAGTTCAGACCATCTCTGTGAATTGCATCCTTATGTTCTGTATTTTAAAAGGACATTTTCAGCTCCTACTTAGCTTCCACTCAGAAATACCATTCAAATCAGGTCTCTGTGCATGCGTGTGTTTTTTCAATCCACACATTGTCAGGACCCGCCACGGCAATTTCCCCCCATTGTGCTGTCTCTGGTTACCCTGTCCCATGCTGAAATTCAGAATTTGGATGTTTGTAAAAACGCAGGGGCCCTGTTTGATCTTATGACTTTGGTGCATTTGAATAGTGGGCAAAAATAAAACTAAAGAAACAAATGGGTTCTAAGTCCCCAATTTGTGCCAGGCATGCTGCCAAATACTTTGGAGTTTAGGGGTTGGGTTTAGGGGTTGGGAGCAGTAGGTTAAAATCCTGGTTCTGTCACCTTTTGGCTATGAGACCCAGGCAAATTATTAGGCTGAACCATAGGAAACTGATGATCGTCTACTGTTTTACTGACAAGAATAGTAATTTCATATGGTTCAACCTGGTAGTTCACCTTTTTAAGCGTCATATGCAAAATGAGAATGATAATCCCACCTTTCTCTTAGGATAATGAGGAGGATGAAAGAGGACAATGTGTGTAAAATGATAAACACTGAGCTTGGTGCACACACTCCTAACACGTGTCCCCCGTTGTTGTTTATTTACAAATGTTAAATCATTTCATCTTCATAAGAACCCTAATATTCTTATTTCCATTTTGCAGGTCAGGAAACAGAAGCAAGACAGCCAATAACTTGACCACAGTCACACAACACATGAGTGACAAAGTTAAAGGTGAGTTCTGGTTTGTCTGACTCTAAAGTCTGTGGTCTGCCAACACTGCTGAACCGGTCGTACATAGGTACAGATAGATCATTGTGACTGAGTCCTGAAGGGGCCCTGATGGTTCTTGGACACTGGGGACTGGCATGGAGGGTAGACCAGACAGCCAGTGAGTCAGCAGCATTTTTGTGAATTCTCTGAAAAAAAAAAAAAATATGGCCTTGAGTCTTCCATAGATTCACAATGGCTTTCTGGAATTCTGATGCAGAAAGAGGGTGAGAATGACCACTTTGTGAATTAAGATGAAAAGGCCACATTTCAGGGTTTCCAAGAAGGCCCACTATCTGGTGAGAAGTCAAGTCATCCAGTTACCAGGAAAAAGTGATTCTTTCACTTAGATTTCTGTAAAAGGAGCAAAGAGTGTGTGGTTACACATAACCCACAGATTTCACTAAAATGTGACAGTTTGTTCCCAAATATGAAGTTGGGATGTGCTTCATAATATTCCTTTGAGAAAATTATACTCCATACACGTTGGTGGTGCACTCACAGATCTCAGCAATGTATCACTGGCTCAAATCTTTTGACTGAGGATTCGATGTTTAAGAAATACTTTTGAAAATTAGTTCTAGAAAGACTGTAGAAAGACAAAACCACTTTAACAATATTTTATTTATAATGCTGAAAACTAGGAACTCCATACATTATCCAACATTAGAGCTGAAGTTAACTAAATTAGAGTCTGAAATTTACAGTTCTAAGCAACAGGAAAACACCATGATTATGAAAAATAACTTAATAAGCCTTTAGATATCTTTATAAGGGAAGGAGGCAGGCTGCCAAGGTATATGAATCTGTGTGTGTAAGCCTCTTCTTGGTTCAATTTCCTTCCTTGAAAAATGGGCACAATAATACCTATCAGTAGAGGCTGTTATGAAGATGAAATTATTGAACATATATAAACAACAACAACAACAACAATAATGGCTACAACTACATTACAAACAAAAAACTTAGGTATAGGCACAACAATAAGAAGACTAAAAGGAAATACTTCAAAGTCCTACAACTTTCTAGGTAGCGTGAGGAAAACAAAAGTGATTTTTTTCCTTGCTATTATTTGCCAATGCCTTGAATATATATATATGTATATACATATATATAAAACTTTCGTAATGGGAAATAAATAAATAAGTTTGGAATAAGTAACTCTACTGCCCAATAGTTTTCAAACTTTAGGGCTGAGTAGCACTACCTGGAATGCTTCATACTCATGCAGATTACTGGGATGCATTCCCCAGAGAGTCTAATTCAATTGCCTGTAATCTCCCAAGTGACTCAGGAACTGTATTTTGAGAAACACTGTTACAGTGAATTGTAAACAAAGTAATGACTATTGCAGTTACATAGTGATTTTTCATATTGAACCTCCCTGGAGTCTTGGGGGCCTCAGAGGAGCAGAGAAAAGTCGACTGTGCAAAAGTTGGGAAGATTGAAGTTTCCCACTTAAAACAATGCCCATCCTTCTTATCTGCTGTATACATTTGATTTTGGCAAACTATTTAGGTTTTTTAAATTGTGCATCTATAAACCAAAATTTTAAAAAACATATAAACCATTTATCTCTATTCTGTGAGTTCAGAATGGAAATGGTTATATCAGCATTTGATTTTGCATATAACTTGCTATTTTCTGAACTGGAGGAGTGAGACGATCTCTGCTTGGTAATCTTTGTAGAGGGGGGAGGAGGATAAATAACACTGACTGATCAGCTTATTATATTCCAGATCCTTTACATGTGGATACCTCATCTAATCCTCATAGATACTCTGTAAGTATTCCTGTTACACAAAGGGAGACCCTGAGGTGCAGAGTCTGATATTAGTAAGTTCTAGAGTAGAGATTTGGCCTTGATCACTTTTGTCTCCAAAATCCCAGATCTTTACATTTCTCCCACATAGCCCATTGACTGATCAGCTCTTTAAATGGAAAAAATATGAGAAAAAAAAAAAAAAAAAAAGACTGGTGCTGTTTCAGTTAGGGTGAGGCTCTGCTATGAGTGACAACAGTGGTTTCAAACGCATGTTTGTTTCTCTCACTGGAAGTGTGGAAGATGGAAGTAACATCCACCAATCACTAGGAACCCAGGTTCCTTCCACCTTTTTGCTCTTCCCTCCAGCTTGTAGGCCCACCTGCCCACTCAA